>WNGS01115785.1:12810-25346 GCA_020271785.1 Procambarus virginalis
CAACATGTGGCCACCGCGTGGCCCTCAGGAGGGTAGCCACGGGTGCGCGTGACGTCACAGCACCCCCCCCCCCCGGGCTGCTCGCGCGCGGGGTAAAGGGGGGTGGCCTGGCCGGGCCGGGCCGGGCCGTGGTGACGCACGGGTGGCCTGTGGGTGGCCACGTGGCGCCTGAGGGCATACACACATGTGGATGGGAAATCACCACTACCCCCCAACAAACTAGAGCATGACTCGCTCTTACACTGGGTGACAAGGGTGACACTGACCGGCATCACCTACCACATGGACGACGTCGGGCGGAATTCAAAGTCCAACAGGGCCTGTAATATCACCTTCATTACACTGGTAGGCCCTGCCCATTATTCCCCCAATTGTCCATGAACATACAGGATAATCTGAGCCACCTGCTACCCCATGGGCTCTGGTAGCTGCCCCATGGGTGATCACTGTCTCCCCTGCTATTTCACTGTCCTGTATTTACCAGTCCCAGTTTCACGCAAATTTGGGCTTCGACACACCCAGGGTGGCTGGAGTGCCATGCAAGATGAATAAACTGAACGACAGGAGCGATAACGGTGGTGGGGGTGGCAGGCCCGCCACCCCCACCTAGACACTCCTCACACCCTGGCTGCCCAATTCAAACTAAACTCTTGGCGGCCTAGGGAGACTCACATCCCCATATCTCCCCCCCCCCCCTACCTTTCTGGACCAATCAGCAGGAAGCCGGCACGACTCCATGGTGCCGCTTCCAGTCACAAACTTTGGCGCCAAAACTCGGCCTACGGGTAGAGTGCCTAAGCCAATCACAGGCGTCCCTCGCCTGGTGGCGTGGCGTGACGTCACAGGGAGGGGGAGGCCTAACACAACGTCTCAACGTCTCCCTTGGTGGGGAAGGCAACGTTCCCCCACTGTCCCCCCCACCCGTAACGGTTCTTGAGTCATAAACCTCACACCATCACTCTCAAATCTCTCCCTATTTCACAAAACAGGAAAAATTTGCTGTAATTCTCTCTACAGAGCAATCACAGACCTCTAATTAGTTTTAACTGACAGCATTTAACATAAGCTTTCATATGACACCCTACAAGTATATGTAAATTTTGAAAGCTTCAGTTTCTAGAGTCCCTAGAGCGACTAGCCTATTCTAGAAACTAGGAAAACTAGCTGAGGAGATTCTACATCTCCTCACACAAGGTTCTGAATGATTCCTTACACAGTTCCTGAAGGTAGTTCTGATGTTAGCCAGCCTCGCATATGCCGCAGATGTTATTCTTTTGATGTGGGCTTCAGGAGAGAGGTTTGGTTATAGCTCTATCTGATTAGCTCTGATTACCTTTAGCTCTGATTCCCATGTAATACCTTTAGGAATTTCCTTATCTCCTCGTAATTTCCTTTACGGAATGCTAGCCTTTTGCTTTCAGTTCCTTCCTCGAATATTTTAGCCCTTCTTCGACCAGATACTCAAACATCTGTACACTGTGATCGCTCATTCCTACTGGGGCCTCGAAGTCAATTCCCTTATGTCGGAGTGATTCAGATGAAGACTAGGTCGAGTCTCGCTGATTCATCGTTTCCTTTATCCTAGTGAGTTCCCTGACTTGTTGGCTTAGAAAGTTTCTTGTCGCCACCTCCAATAGTTTCGCCTTCCATGTATCCTCTGTATGTAAGTATAACTATACTCCGGCTTCCTGTCCCCTCGATACAATAAATTAAAAACAAATTAAATTTCATGAGAATGGTTCCTTGCAAAGACATTACCCGGGATAAATTATTAATGACATAAAAACTTAAGAATATTATGGACATAAGAATGATAGTAACCTTAGAAGGCCCACTGTCCTTTACGAGGCAGCTCCAATTTATATCCACCCAATTTCATTCATATATATGTCCATCCTATCTTGAAACTATAAAGAAATCCCACTTCAATTATGTTATGTGGTAATTGGTTCCACAAATCAACAACCCTGTTACCGAACCAGTGTTTACCCAGGTCTTTCCTAATTCTAAGCTTATACAATTTGTATTTATTGAAAATTTGACAAAGATAAGTAGGTACATTAAAGCACATTGAAAGCTTTGATTGATAGCATTGATTGCTTGATTGATAATATGACAAAGGTTAGTAGGCATATTAAATTAGAGAAATTTAGTTAGTTTAAATTAATTTAGAGATTTAGCTAGATAAATTGCGAAGTCGTTCCAACATATGAATAGAGTGAATGATCAGTGATGTGGGTCAGCTGTGTGTGCAGACAGAGTTGGTCAAGGGATTTACAGAGGTCACAATCCTAGAGTATGATATAACTCCAGGCGGGCAGTTGACCGCTGACAGATTGACCGCGTCAGGTAAAGATCTTGGTGTGAGGGGATGGTTCACCAGCTCACTTACAATAGTGCTTTTACGCCTGTGAATGCCAGTACACTTGTTAAGTGTGCGGACTTAAGTTTGGTAACCAGCAACCGAAACATCTAGTGTTTGGGCTCATGTGAGAGCCCCAGTCATCAGCAGTCCAGAAATGTTACCCTGGCCGGGGTAGCACGTCTAAGGACAGAGATATATGCCGATAGCATCATCTCATTGTATGGCTTGAGCGAGACTCGAGTTTGCGCGGGAAACAAGCTAGGCCCCAGGCGTGGGTGAGCTGCGGGCCTCCCGCGCCCCTAGCCAGTCGTCGTCATTGAAACAGCCGCCATCTTAGTAAACATCTTGAGCCGCTATGTTGGACGGCCATCTTGGAGTTGCCCTAGGGGCTATGTTACCCAGCTGCTGATTGGTTGAGAGGGGTAGGCCGCTGTATGCCTTCCTCTCATTGGTTATTTCGAGGAGGACGCGGGAATCGCCCGCGTAGGAGCCATCTGAACACAGCTGCCACTTTGTCAAGACGCTCGCTGTACTCATTCGGCCAAATTGAGTATAGAGCGTCGTGGTGGCTTGACTACTCAAATGCTTCACCTCCTGCTTCATCTACGACGGCGGCCGTCACAGAATCCGGCCTAAGTCGTCGTTCGAAGGGGAGAAAGACATTGTGAACAGTGGGTAGAGGAGATCTTGTGATCTGGGATTGTGGGGTAATGTGCATACGAGCAGTAACAGACTCGTAGATCCCATACCAGTGATTAAAAAAACGTTCCATGCAGCCATATGCTCTGTAGCAGTCGACGGGAACGGGGAAATTCGTGTCAGTGTTTTAAGGCAGATTTCCCATGTAGAATGCTTTCCGCCCAATTTCCCTTACTAACTGCGTTTGCAAAACATTCGAGAGAATGGTCCTAAACCGTCTCCTCCATAGAATAAGAACCATGCTATCCCCCAGATATATGGCTTCATGAATGGAAGGAGTGTGCATCATTGCATCACCACCTTTCTTACCTGCACACTGAAAAGTCATATACCACCTTCCTAGATCTTAAGTCTGCCTTTGATATTGCAAATAGACATGTTATCTTGAGTGAGCTTGCAAGAATGAATATTGGTGGTCGGCTTCTTTGTTGGATCAGGGGTTACTTATCCAACAGGAAATCATCTGTATTTTTCCAGGGGCATAGGAGTGTAACAAGAGACTTTGAACTAGGTACCCGCAGGGTGGTGTCCTCAGTCCTACCTTATTTAATATCTTAATAACACGCTGTTAAACTCTATACCGAGCAAACCCAACGTCCACATCATTAGCTATGCTGATGATATAATGATACACACCACTGGGTATGCTAACACGCAGAACACTCTTAACTCTGTATTAGACTCATGTCAGGACCTAGGTTTAATTATCTCAGCAGAGAAAACAAAGATACTAAATGGCGCCCACCCAGGCAGGGAGGAGCTGTTCGCAAGATGCAACTGTCTGATGGCTCCCAGCTTGACTATGTAAACAGATTCAAATACCTTGGCCTTGAGGTGCCACTGTATGGTCCTGTTGTATTCAGACTCTGTCGTCAGTATAAAGAGAGGCTCCGAGCTCTCAAGGCTGTTGCAGGTTATCACTCAGGCTATGGTGCCAATGTCAGAATTGTCAAAATGATGTACCTTGCATACATCAGATCTTTAGTGGATTATGCTGCACCTCTGCTTGTTTTGATGCCTGAAAGAAAGCTTGGAGGGCTTGAAAAATTGCAGAACGAAGCCTTGAGGATAATCCTTGGGTGCCCTCGTACCACAAAGATACTTAATATGAGAAAGGAACTTAATATTCTGAGCGTTGTTGATCGTGTTACTGAAATTAACTGTCAAATTGGTATAAAAATGCTTAGGCTAACTCATCCTAATCCTTGCACAGAAGCCCTCCAGAATTACTTTATTGAAGATCAGCATTGTTCCAAATGGATAACAAAACTGGAACTCAACTCAGAATGTATGGGGTTCATGATTTGTACCAAGAGAAACAACAACGGCACTTTCCTGCACCGTGGGAGGTTACACCCTTTCCAGTTTTAATCCCTCCCTTTCCACCCAAGAAGCAAATTAGAGATCAGCCCAAGCTTCGTCTTGAGGCAAAGCTCAACGCCTTAAGCCATATTGATGCTGTGTCCACAGAGCATTCTCTCTCTCAAATCATATACACTGATGGTTCCCTACACCGCACCACGGGTGCAGCTGGAAGTGCAGTTGTCCTGGCAATGGGCGATGGCTTGTACTTTGAGTGGGGAGTCCGTATAAACAATTGGGCCTCTACCCTTCAGACTGAACTATTTGCCTTGCTCCTTGCACTGAAATGTGTACAAGTCTCCAAACTTGATACATTAATTGTAAGTGACTCCTTATCATCCTTAAATGCTCTCAACTCTTTAAGACATAACTGTAACATGCTCGTGTCCGAAGCTAGACACAAATACAACAAAATTATTAAGGATGGTAACAGAGTCCATTTCATGTGGTCTCCATCTCATGTTGGCCTCCGAATGCATGATAGAGCTGATCAGTTAGCCAAAGAATCTGCCTTTAAAGGAGCCGTTGAGTGTAACCTTGGATTGTCAATGAGCAATCTGAGAGCAGCAGTACACCGAGAACTTCAACAAGATCTTGTAGATCTGAGACAAAGTGAAATTGACACCAGTAATTCCATCTATCATCATACTATCATGCAAGAGGAGCCCCACATCTATGGATCATCCAATAAAATCAGCAGACTTCTAGATGTTACTACTGCTCGGCTTAGACTCGGTTGCAAGTATCTCTGGGAATTCTCATTGTCTGCCGATGTAGACCTAACCAAATGTAAACTGTGTCAACAAAATTATTCCCACACCCTCCGTCACTATGTGAAGGAGTGCGAAAACATACGTGAATTTAGAGACAATTCTATAACCAATGTTCCAGCGATGTGTAAATATTTCATTCAAAATGATCTGCTACCAGAAATTCTAGCCAAATATCCCCAGTTTGCTAACTGTAGGTAATAACTGAGTGATTGTAACCTATCCACCGCTACCCACTGGATGGGGGGCGGTGTGCAGGACAAACATATAATTGTGACACTAGCTCTCCACATATGTCAGTTGCTTAATTTAGAACCTGTATTTGAGGTCGATCTCGAACCCATTGTTGATGTGACGACTTATATTGAATTTTGTAACTAGCTCATCAAGATTGTAACTTGCTTAGCTAAATGAATTGTGGGGTTCAGTCCCTGAGCCCATTATGTGCCTCTGTAACCCTTTCCACTACCGCCCACGGGATGGGTATGGGGTGCATAATAAATTAACTAAACTAAAAAAAAAACTTGTGTAAGACGCAATCGGTATGCGCGTCACCTGGGTACGAACGCTTCACTTCACCGGTGGGTCGAAGGTACGAACCGAGCCATGTTGTGAGGGGGGGGGGGGTTCGAGTGTGCGCCAATTGTACGTAAAATACCACGTGAGGTACCAGCACCGCCTAATCTCCACCACTGTGAGCCAGCCACCCGTAGCGGGGTGCCTGATGTATGGGAATGGTGTGTAGGCCGGCAGTATGAATAAGTACCTATGTGTGCATTTCTGGTGATTAGTAGTCTCCAAAGCTTGAATTCGAGGTCAAGTGTTCCGTCACATTGTCACGCAGCACCTGCAGAGGTGAAGTGATGTGTGGACGAGGAGATAATCACACTTTGTTGTCATCTTGTCAGTCCGGAGTGTCTTACGTCTTGTGTACACAGACGTACGGTGTGTGTGTGTGTGTGTGTGTGTGTGTGTGGGTACACACGGGAACAGAGTATACATAGATTAGCCAAGGACTGTGAGGATGTCCTTGTAATAATTATATTATTCCATTTGTGGTAATTAAATCATTTTGGATCGTCCATGGGACAGAGTGATATTATTTCCATGTGTAGTCTTGCAGGTGTGGAATTCCAACACTGAGCGCTCAGGATAGTGTGTGTGTAACGTCTGTGATTCCTGGCAATGATTATTGTGGAGTGTACCACAGTGTGGTCTTATTTCTTGTATTGTTCCCAGGGCCGTGACAAGTGTGATTTATATATATATATATATATATATATATATATATATATATATATATATATATATATATATATATATATATATATATATACATATATTATGGTTGCAGTATTAACGTAATTTTGGTAGAATTTGGTGAGTGACGAGGCTGTCGCGAGAGACCGCCGTCGCTCTGTGGAGTAACAATTCTCGGCAGTGTTTATCGGCATGTGGGATCGATAAATCACTCACCCATGTGATTGAAGGAGGGCGAGATCTCCTTAGTGTTCCCAATAACGTTTGATAGCTGTAAGCTACACGTGTCAGCAGTAATTATATATATATATATATATATATATATATATATATATATATATATATATATATATATATATATATATATATATATATATATATATATATATATATATGTAATCGTAGTGTCATGGTGCCCAGTGTTATTATGTTATTTACTGTGGTGATTGCAAATTGTGGACCTATGTTCTAGGGGTTATTTAGAGCACTGGGGTCATTTGCAAGAGTAAGTAAGTGTTGTGCAGTATTCTAAGACTTGGAAATTAGAGTACTTTCCGTGTGTGTTATTGCAAAGGGGTTGTTATTTGATGGTGATGTTTGCTAGTGTTGAGCATCACCGTATGTGATTGCAGTTCAGTAAAGTCATTGGGGGGCAGTGTTCTAGAGGGTTCATGTCCTGTATGTTGTTTTACTAGGTTCTGCAGTATTGTCATTGCAACCGGATTGTAACGTAAATCACTGTGATTTTTTAGTGTGATTTATCATTGTCGTGGGTGAACTCAGCTGTAGACGAGTACTTGGGTATACATATATTCTCCTGTTTATCTGGTAGGACATCGAAGTCCAGTATTCAGTGAGGTGATTGCGAGGCAATTAATATAACGTAACCAAGGGAACGCCCATTGCTTTAAGAGAATTTTTTCTTTGACAATTTGAGTAACGTAGAATACGCTTGGGTTAATTTACTTTCCTGCAAGCAGCTACGGTAGTCTCAAGGAGCCTAGCCACCAGCCAGATAAGAATTAGAGTATTGTCTGTCGTAATTAACGGTCAGTGGGCCGGGTAATTGACGTGTTTCAGGAAGTCAAAGTAATTAATCTCGATCCTTGTTTGATCGACTCACACGAAGGCTCTATTGTTCCATTAACGTAACGTCGTTATTTATGTTCGGAAGTACCGGCACTTGATTTACTCGTGGGAGGGGTACCGTCATTTTAGAATAACGTAAACATGGTGCCTAATTACTGTTATTAGCCACCTGATTTGGTCTGAGTATGGAAGGCTTAGACGGAATTCATACCTTAATGTAAATTTCTGAGCCAGTGTGAAAGGTTGCGTATTTAATTGTTTAATTATTGATCTTGAGGATAGTAATTAATTACTCTAAAGGTAATCACGAGTGATTACCGTTCTCTTAGCACGTTGGACATTGTAAATCAGAGTTTACCATCGCTGAGTGAGTAGTAACCGATTAACGTAAATTAACGTAACAAGTAAAGAGATTAATCAGCTGTCTGGTAGTACAGGGATTAATGGGATTTTCTCACTGAATGCTCGACGGGTAGTGTTGTATAATTTCCGCGTTACTAGTGACAGTTATAAGAGTTATTAAATTAACGTAAATGTTATTTTGTTATTAACGTAAATGTTGTTATGTTATTAACGTAAATTAGTTGTTATTGATTGTTGATCGTCCGTGGGACGGAGTGTTAACGTAAGGATTAATTTGTGGAAGGGTGCTGGAGTTGCCAGTGAACCCATTAGTCATTGTTGTCATTGAAAGACTTCTGATTTGATTGCATTGCAACCGCCATTGCAGGTGTAGACTCCACTGAGGCGTAGAACAGTTAAGAGGTTACTGGAGACGTGTTTCAGAACCCACTGTGTCATTTGTTGTAATTGTGATTATAGATCTGTTAGTTCTTGTTTCTTGTTGATTCCTCTGTGTTCACGCATATGTTCGAGTTAGTTCATTATGCAGTCCGAGGGGCTGGTGTCTAGCTGTCATTGATAGTGTCACAGGAAGGATTTCGAGTAACGTCATTGATATTTCTTTTTGTTTTGTTGTAGTAGTTAGTACTTTATTGAATAAACTAAGTTGTTATGTTTAACACTGTTTTGTGTTTTCGTTACACCCCCACACATTATAATGTTATGCAAGTGTGCTGCGCACTAGACTAATCAAATTGAGACTGATTCAGAGTTTTGGACCAAATATACGGCACCACACAACAATAAATTATTGTTGTGAGAGCCCAGGACCTACTCGTTAGACTCGCTTCGGCGAATGGCGAAGGTCGACGGCCTAGTGGAGGGGATTTCAATTTTTATTGGGGTCTCGGCGTTTGCTCGGCCTAGTCAATTGTTCATACATGGTCCCAAAGTGAGGAATGAGCTGCTTACTACGCTGGTGTGTTAGCTAAGCAAGTCCTTCCTCAGGCGACCTAATTGAATATCACGACAGGAATAAAGGTTAAAGAATAAAAAAATTCTTAGAAATTTTCCGAACTCAATTCCTTATACCAATTCATTTATTCCCACTAATCAACACCCAAAACTCTCACACTTGGTCAGGGGCAAGCAGTGAGTAATACAGTGTATACGTGTATATTGTACATGATATACATATGTATATTATAGCTAAATATACACCATGTATATTAACCTGTAAGTGTACTTAACATCATACACAACACATGTATAACCCTGTAATGCCTAATATTAAAAATGATGTTAAGTATTTCCTAAATCACTTAGCTTTAATGTGTATGTTAGTCGTATGTCTGTATTAGAAAGATATTTAATGATATTTGTACGCTTAGCAACAACACATTGTGTTACATCTTTCACTGTGAAGTTCAGAAATTAAATTACCTAAATTAAATTGGGCATATATCTGCATTCCAAGGCCCGCGGCCCGTCATGGGATGGGTGATGTCATGGGACAGGTGGTTGAGGTCCCAGTGTATATTTTATTTATTTGTTTATTTTAAATACAAATATTTCGGGAGTGAATTTGTAAGGTAATCAGCGATGTCTCATTTTAGTTTGCGAACTGCGAATAGTGCATTGCCTAACTCATATGAGTTGCATCTTTCATTAGGCCATAGTGAGGTGGAATCCTCATGAAATGAATTGCTTGTGTATTTGCTAGTTGTATCCATAGGATCGAGCTGTTAGCTCTTGGATCCCGCCTTTCTTACCGTCTGCTGTGTAGTGTACTGACTCCAGACCTAATTTTCTCTCTTATCGACTAATACACATACACATTCCCAGGATACAGATTCTGAGAATCTGATTCCTTTGACATCACTCAATCTTATGTCTCTCTACTCACGTAGACATTGTGAATGATATGCAGAACCTTTTGAATATCCTCTGTCATATATGGCGCAATAAACCCATCTGGCCTTGTTGCTTTCTATTGATAATTACTTCAGTCTCCACAAACATGTGTGTGCTTGAGTAACATTTAAAAGGCATTCTTAATGGTTCAGCTATAGAAGAATGTGATAGAAATGCTACTCGATTTTTGTGTTCTCAATTCTTACCTGATCTGAAATGTTAATTAAATGTTTTACTGGTTACTGGTACAGTAGTAGTTCTGCTAAGAGCGAGTAGCTATACGCTTCAAATTCATTTTAAATACTTTAATTCTAAAACATCTTTTCATGCACTCAAAAGATCTTGAACTTATTAAGCGAGGAGTGAATGTAGATAATCTTCAAGGGATGAGTATGGGGTGCACAATACACTACCACCCGGTCGGCCGAGCGGACAGCACGCTGGACTTGTGATCCTGTGGTCCTGGGTTCGATCCCAGGCGCCGGCGAGAAACAATGGGCAGAGTTTCTTTCACCCTATGCCCATGTTACCTAGCAGTAAAATAGGTACCTGGGTGTTAGTCAGCTGTCACGGGCCGCTTCCTGGAGGTGGAGGCCTGGTCGAGGACCGGGCCGCGGGGACACTAAAAAGCCCTGAAATCATCTCAAGATAACCTCAAGATAACCACTCACAGGAAGAGTATGGGGTGCACAATACACTACCATTCTCAGGATGAAACTATGATATTCGAGCTCTATTTTGGGGTAAATAAAATACATGATTATTTCAGAATATATACTTTAATACAAATATTTATTAGATATTGTATGTTCCGGAATTTCTGATGGTATAGAACATATAAGGTTCATATTTAACCTACCCAATGCTACCCCAAAACCTTCTAGCATTACACAACTAATGGAGAAATATGACATATTTACCCCCCTATAAAGATGGTATTGAATGTAATTTAATATGAATGCATGTTAATTACACATTGATTGGCTGGTGTATAGCACTCCACACACCCAGAGCGGGTCCATGTATTTACCCATACAGTTTCCCAATGCTACCCCGGCCTTCTAGCATTACACAAATAATAACAAAATATGACATATTTAGCCATATAATGATGATACTGAATGTAATTTTAATATGAATGCATGATAATTAGACAATTGATTGGCTGATGCGTACAGTTCCACACACCCAGAACGAGTCCATCTAATTACCCAAAGCCAGCAATAGCTACCCAATCATACCCCAAAACCTCCTTACATTACACAAGTATTGAAGAAATATGACATATTTACCGACTATAATGATGGCATTGAATATAGTGTTCATGTGTCCGAATACCGGCAATTATGTAGTATTACTTATTTAACCATATAATGGCTTACACATAAGTATATATAGAATAAGAAATGTAGTCACAGTAATGTCTACATCTCTGCCTTTCTTCTGACATGAATCTTGAAGGTTAATTAGCATATATACATGTTACACATTAGTGCTTCCAGTGCTTCTCCGGCCTTCTAGCATTACACAAGTAATGAAGAAATATGACATATTTACCCCTATAATGATGTTATTGAATGTATTTTTAATATGAATGCATGCTAATTACACAATTGATTGTCTACTGTGTACAGCTCTTCACACACATCCAGAGCGAGTCCATATATTTTCCCAAAGCCACATATAGCTACCCAATCATTTCCCAAACCTCCTTGCATTATATAAATAATGAATAAATATGACATATTTGTCTACTATAATGATGGTATGTACTGTAGAATTCGGAAAAAACATAGTTTTACTCTGAACTAATCTCTGGATACGTAAAAAGTACATAGTAGTTCAAGAAGCGAACGCATACCAGCGAATAACCATCAGCATCTATATTTTATTTTTTATTTTATTCATATACAAGAAGGTACATTGGGAATGTGAGAATATATAATATGGTAATTACAATCTTGTAAAGCCACTAGTACGCGCAGCGTTTCGGGCAGGATAACAAAGTCCTGTTATTCGGGCAGGATAATAATATAACAAAGCTATTGTCCTACGGAGTTAATTTCACTTTCACACACCTATTTTTCAGTACAACTTAAATGTTTTCTGGCTATTTACGCTAAATATTATTGTAACTATGCATTCTTGTAGTTTATATCATTATTTCAATTTGGAAGAGAAGTGCGACGTGTGTACAAGAGGCTGATATGCCAGTAAACAATCTCCAGGCACCAATGTGTCTTGGATAAGTCGCTCCACAACATTGTCGCTTAGATCGTCGACTGCTTTGGCGTCACCAGCTCTTTATTTTCGTGTAATTTCTTTTTAAAAACATACTTTTCAGATTAAAATTATGTTTTTTCGCGTTGTACATTTAGCACCAACATTATAATGAGTAAATATATCATATTTGTTCATACTAACGTAATGCCAGGAAGCTTTGTTGAAGCTTGTGTAGCTTGAGGTAGCTTTGGGTAATTAGACGGACCGGATCAACAGCCTTCCCTCAGATCAGCAACACAGCTACAAATGCCACTTGTAATTCTTGTAATACCAGTAGTAGGGTGATAACCAAGTTTCAGGACACACCTAGTGGGTATGTGTTGTGTGTGTGTCCCAGATTGGCTATTAGGCTTCGTAACTGCAGGAGGTACAATTACACCCCCGATAACGAGTGCAACGCAGAAGACCCTTAAACGTCCGTCCCCTACGCCTGCCTATGACACGACTGGAAT
>WNGS01115785.1:26346-48092 GCA_020271785.1 Procambarus virginalis
GGCTTTACCCCTGAGTCTTCCCTGTAGGATTTTCACCCACTCTTCCTTTGGCCAGGTCATGGACAGGGCCAATCTCTGAAAATGGTTGAAAAACCTTTCAGGATCCGACTCTGAAAATTCAGGCAAGTTATGCTTCTTCTCATAATGCCTGGGGTTTGAATCCCCGGTAGGTGGAGGTCTAGGGGCAGTCGCTCTAATTCTAGCCTCCTCGGTTTTGAGTCTTTGCTCCTCTAATTTTATTCTTGCTAACTCTAGAGCTAACTCTCTCTGTATGAGCTGCACTTTCTGTTTGGCTAGGCTGGCATAAAGGAGTATCCTCTGCCAATAGTCCTTCATCGATACAATGTTGTAGTATTTCATTCAACAAGATCCACTTTTTATTTGCGGCATTTAATTCTAGACCAAATTCCTTGCCTAACAATACTAAATTAGACTTGGTAAGTTTCTTTATTTCCCCCAATGAAGGCTCCTCTGCCAGTCTCTGCATGTCAGAAGACATCACTAAAAATTTAGCTCCTAGCCACAGAAAAATTTAAAATTAAAATTGGAAAAAAAACAAAAATTTGCACTGCCCCTAACACAAGGCCACACTAACCTTAATCGTGAAGAGATCCAGTTGGGTGTCCAGTCAGTGCAATGAATGTCCTACGCCAGGTGAGCTGGACCCTAGGCTAGCACACAACCGTTCTGCGGAAACAAGAATTTTTTAGTTTTGGCATTCAAAGATCTAATTTTTTACAATAATAGTTCTTCCCGGACTGGCCAACCACTTGTTATAAAAATACTGTGGGTTTGCTATGGGTAAACTGGTACTATTAAGGGGTAAGGGTAAGTAGACTAGAGGTATCAAGATATGGGAGAACAAAAGGCCCGGCCCCCAAAGTAAAATATCCACAATAATAAATGCTTGCTACTAAACCAGGTTAGTCTAGGAAATGATATTGTACTCCCACACAGGAATAAGGGATACTCTGTTCAAACTTACTTATTTATTAACCCTTAACACCCCCCATACACAATCACACCCTAACAATTTAATACTAACTTTACCACACAATCTTACGTTAAAAGCCTTGGTCCACCTAGGCAGGATACAAGTTTTACACTGAAAGCAAGCTAGGGTAAAGCTCTACTATAACACACTAGAGTCAGCCTAGGGTAGGGGACCACGTGGTACACTGGGACCCCTGTTAGCATAACAGGTACAAAAACTTAAATATACTTACTACACCCCAGGTATACTACTCTACACATATAACGATAGGTATGCCAGACATATACAAACTGAGTAATGGAGTACTTAACCAACTAAGTCACAGAAATACAGAATTAGAGGAAGGAGGAGAGCGCGTCCGAACAGCACAGCAGCAGCAGAGAGAAGACCGTCCCAGTCTCCGTCTCCCTCTCCGAAAGCTATGCTGCCGGCAGACTGTTCAACTAATCATACCGGTGCCCGATACTAAATTTACTCAGGTTTACTTTACAAATGATTAGACAGTATTAGTAAACATAGTTGATGCCTATTTTATTATTTAATAAACAACCCCAAGCTCAATCTTTAAATACTCTTTGAGAAACAAAATAGTCTTACGACTGGCAGGGAAGATACGAATATGCCACTCGCAATGCGTTTTACTCTATGGTAGCTCAATAAGCTCAAATTTGACCTCTGGTTTCCTCTAAAGAACCCAGAGTCGTAACAATAGTAATTAATACTCTAAAGGTAATCACGAGTGATTACCGTTCTCTTAGCACGTTGGACATTGTAAATCAGAGTTACCATCCGCTGAGGAGTAGTAACCGATTAACGTAAATTAACGTAACAAGTAAAGAGATTAATCAGCTGTCTGGTAGTACAGGGATTAATGGGATTTTCTCACTGAATGCTCGACGGGTAGTGTTGTATAATTTCCGCGTTACTAGTGACAGTTATAAGAGTTATTAAATTAACGTAAATGTATTTTGTTATTAACGTAAATGTTGTTATGTTATTAACGTAAATTAGTTGTTATTGATTGTTGATCGTCCGTGGGACGGAGTGTTAACGTAAGGATTAATTTGTGGAAGGGTGCTGGAGTTGCCAGTGAACCCATTAGTCATTGTTGTCATTGAAAGACTTCTGATTTGATTGCATTGCAACCGCCATTGCAGGTGTAGACTCCACTGAGGCGTAGAACAGTTAAGAGGTTACTGGAGACGTGTTTCAGAACCCACTGTGTCATTTGTTGTAATTGTGATTATAGATCTGTTAGTTCTTGTTTCTTGTTGATTCCTCTGTGTTCACGCATATGTTCGAGTTAGTTCATTATGCAGTCCGAGGGGCTGGTGTCTAGCTGTCATTGATAGTGTCACAGGAAGGATTTCGAGTAACGTCATTGATATTTCTTTGTTTTGTTGTAGTAGTTAGTACTTTATTGAATAAACTAAGTTGTTATGTTTAACACTGTTTTGTGTTTTCGTTACACCCCACACATTATAATGTTATGCAAGTGTGCTGCGCACTAGACTAATCAAATTGAGACTGATTCAGAGTTTTGGACCAAATATACGGCACCACACAAACAATAAATTATTGTTGTGAGAGCCCAGGACCTACTCGTTAGACTCGCTTCGGCGAATGGCGAAGGTCGACGGCCTAGTGGAGGGGATTTCAATTTTTATTGGGGTCTCGGCGTTTGCTCGGCCTAGTCAATTTTTTTTTTTTTTTTTTTTTTTTTTTTTTTTTTTTTTTTTTTTTTTTTTTTTTTAGATATATACAAGAGCTGTTACATTCTTGTACAGCCACTAGTACGCGAAGCGTTTCGGGCAGGTCCCTGGAATACGATCCCCGCCGCGAGAGAATCGTTTTTTCATCCAAGTACACATTTTACTGTTGCGTTAAACAGAGGCTACAGTTAAGGAATTGCGCCCAGTAAATCCTCCCCGGAGGATACGAAACCCATGACATAGCGCTCGCGGAACGCCAGGCGAGTGTCTTACCACTACACACGGAGACTGTAAATTGTTATACATGGTCCCAAAGTGAGGAATGACTGCTTACTACGCTGGTGTGTTAGCTAAGCAAGTCCTTCCTCAGGCGACCTAATTGAATATCACGACAGGAATAAAGGTTAAAGAATAAAAAAATTCTTAGAAATTTTCCGAACTCAATTCCTTATACCAATCATTTATTCCCACTAATCAACACCCAAAACTCTCACACTTGGTCAGGGGCAAGCAGTGAGTAATACAGTGTATACGTGTATATTGTACATGATATACATATGTATATTATAGCTAAATATACACCATGTATTAACCTGTAAGTGTACTAACATCATACACAACACATGTATAACCCTGTAATGCCTAATATTAAAAATGATGTTAAGTATTTCCTAAATCACTTAGCTTTAATGTGTATGTTAGTCGTATGTCTGTATTAGAAAGATATTTAATGATATTTGTACGCTTAGCAACAACACATTGTGTTACATCTTTCACTGTGAAGTTCAGAAATTAAATTACCTAAATTAAATTGGGCATATATCTGCATTCCAAGGCCCGCGGCCCGTCATGGGATGGGTGATCTCATGGGACAGGTGGTTGAGGTCCCAGTGTATATTTTATTTATTTGTTTATTTTAAATACAAATATTTCGGGAGTGAATTGTAAGGTAATCAGCGATGTCTCATTTTAGTTTGCGAACTGCGAATAGTGCATTGCCTAACTCATATGAGTTGCATCTTTCATTAGGCCATAGTGAGGTGGAATCCTCATGAAATGAATTGCTTGTGTATTTGCTAGTTGTATCCATAGGCTCGAGCTGTTAGCTCTTGGATCCCGCCTTTCTTACCGTCTGCTGTGTAGTGTACTGACTCCAGACCTAATTTTCTCTCTTATCGACTAATACACATACACATTCCCAGGATACAGATTCTGAGAATCTGATTCCTTTGACATCACTCAATCTTATGTCTCTCTACTCACGTAGACATTGTGAATGATATGCAGAACCTTTTGAATATCCTCTGTCATATAGGCGCAATAACCCATCTGGCCTTGTTGCTTCTATTGATAATTACTTCAGTCTCCACAAACATGTGTGTGCTTGTGTAACATTTAAAAGGCATTCTTAATGGTTCAGCTATAGAAGAATGTGATAGAATGCTACTCGATTTTTGTGTTCTCAATTCTTACCTGATCTGAAATGTTAATTAAAATGTTTTACTGGTTACTGGTACAGTAGTAGTTCTGCTAAGAGCGAGTAGCTATACGCTACAAATTCATTTTAAATACTTTAATTCTAAAACATCTTTTCATGCACTCAAAAGATCTTGAACTTATTAAGCGAGGAGTGAATGTAGATAATCTTCAAGGGATGAGTATGGGGTGCACAATACACTACCACCGGTCGGCCGAGCGGACAGCACGCTGACTGTGATCCTGTGGTCCTGGGTTCGATCCCAGGCGCCGGCGAGAAACAATGGGCAGAGTTTCTTTCACCCTATGCCCATGTTACCTAGCAGTAAAATAGGTACCTGGGTGTTAGTCAGCTGTCACGGGCCGCTTCCTGGAGGTGGAGGCCTGGTCGAGGACCGGGCCGCGGGGACACTAAAAAGCCCTGAAATCATCTCAAGATAACCTCAAGATAACCACTCACAGGAAGAGTATGGGGTGCACAATACACTACCTTCTCAGGATGAAACTATGATATTCGAGCTCTATTTTGGGGTAAATAAAATACATGATTATTTTCAGAATATACTTTACAATATTTTATTAGATATTGTATGTTCCGGAATTTCTGATGGTATAGAAAATATTAAGGTTCATATTTAACCTACCCAATGCTATCCCAAACCTTCTAGTATTACACAACTAATGGAGAAATATGACATATTTACCCCCCTATAAAGATGGTATTGAATGTAATTTAATATGAATGCATGTTAATTACACAATGATTGCAGGTGTATAGCACTCCACACACCCAGAGCGGGTCCATGTATTTACCCATACAGTTTCCCAATGCTACCCCGGCCTTCTAGCATTACACAAGTAATAACAAAATATGACATATTTAGCCATATAATGATGATACTGAATGTAATTTTATATGAATGCATGATAATTAGACAATTGATTGGCTGATGCGTACAGTTCCACACACCAGAACGAGTCCATCTAATTACCAAAGCCAGCAATAGCTACCCAATCAACCCCAAAACTCCTTACATTACACCAAGTATTGAAGAAATATGACATATTTACGACTATAATGATGGCATTGAATATAGTGTTCATGTGTCCGAATACCGGCAATTATGTAGTATTACTTATTTAACCATATAATGGCTTACACATAAAGTAATATAGAATAAGAAATGTAGTCACAGTAATGTCTACATCTCTGCCTTTCTTCTGACATGAATCTTGAAGGTTAATTAGCATATATACATGTTACACATTAGTGCTTCCCAGTGCTTCTCCAGCCTTCTAGCATTACACAAGTAATGAAGAAATATGACATATTTACCCTATAATGATGTTATTGAATGTATTTTTAATATGAATGCATGCTAATTAGTTTTTTAGTTTAGTTCATTTATTATGCACCCCATACCCATCTTGGGGCGGTAGTGGAAAGGGTTACAGAGGCACATAATGGGCTCAGGGACTGAACCCAACAATTCATTTAGCTAAGCAAGTTACATCTTGATGAGTAGTTACAAAATCAATATAGTCGTCACATCAACAATGAGTTCGAGATCGACCTCAAGTACAGGTTCTAAATTAAGCAACTGACATATGTGGAGAGCTAGTGTCAAAATTTATATGTTTGTCCTGCAGACCGCCTCCCATCCAGTGGGCAGCGGTGGATAGGTTACAATCACTCAGTTACTACCTACAGTTAGCAAACTGGGGATATTGGCTAAAATTTCTGGTAGCAGATCATTTGAATGAAATATTACGCATCGCTGGAACATTGGTATAGAATTGTCTCTAAATTCACGTATCTTTTCGCACTCCATCACATAGTGCGCTAATTACACAATTGATTGTCTACTGTGTACAGCTCTTCAAAAACATCCAGAGCGAGTCCACATATTTCCCAAAGCCACATATAACTACCCAATCATTCCCCAAACACCTCCTTGCATTATATAAATAATGAATAAAATGACATATTTGTCTACTATAATGATGGTATGTACTGTAGAATTCGGAAAAACATAGTTTTACTCTGAACTAATCTCTGGATACGTAAATAATACATAGTAGTTCAAGAAGCGAACGCATACCAGCGAATAACCATCAGCATCTATATTTTTATTTTTATTTTATTCATATACAAGAAGGTACATTGGGAATGTGAGAATATATAATATGGTAATTACAATCTTGTAAAGCCACTAGTACGCGCAGCGTTTCGGGCAGGATAACAAAGTCCTGTTATTCGGGCAGGAAAATAATAAAAAAAAGCTATTTTTCCTACGGAGTTAATTCACTTTCAGACACCTATTTTTCAGTACAACTTAAATGTTTTCTGGTTATTACGCTAAATATTATTGTAACTATGCATTCTTGTAGTTTATATCATTATTTCAATTTGTGAAGAGAAGTGCGACGTGTGTACAAGAGGCTGATATGCCAGTAAACCTCTCCAGGCACCAATGGTCTTGGATAAGTCGCTCCACAACATTGTCGCTTAGATCGTCGACTTGCTTTGGCGTCACCAGCTCTTTATTTTCGTGTAATTTCTTTTTAAAAACATACTTTTTCAGATTAAAATTATGTTTTTTCGCGTTGTACATTTAGCACCAACATTATAATGAGTAAATATATCATATTTGTTCATTACTAACGTAATGCCAGGAAGCTTTGTGAAGCTTGTGTAGCTTGAGGTAGCTTTGGGTAATTAGACGGACCGGATCAACAGCCTTCCCCTCAGATCAGAACACAGCTACAAATGCCACTTGTAATTCTTGCAATTTACCAGTAGAGGTGATAACCAAGTTTCAGACACACCTAGTGGTATGTGTGTGTGTGGTCCCAGATTGGCTATTAGGCTTCGTAATGCAGGAGGTACAATTACACCCCGATAACGAGTGCAAACGCAGAAGACCCTCAACGTCCGTCCCCTACGCTGTGACACCGACTGGATATGATGCATGTATTGAAACAAGAAATGAATAGAAAAGTTACTCCTTGATATATATTGAAAAGTCCTGAATAGTCGCAAATGTGATGGTAAAACCATACTAGTTATAATTTTATAAATAATGTCTAAATAGTTTATTATATTCAAAACATGTCTAAAATTTTTAATAAATTAAAATTAAAGCTAAATTTAGTAAAAATTATTTCTTACTATCAAGGAACTGAAAAATCTTGTATAATATTCATAACTTTATTTTCTATATAAAAAAAATTAGCACCAAAAATCTCCTTTAAGATAAAAAACAAAGAATTTTGTCCAAGAGTTTTTGATACCCATATGGGTTGTAATGACTATCATTGTTAGTAGACATAACTATTAAACGCGTGGAATATTATAGATTTAGTTCAAGTTCAAGTAAGTTTATTGAGAAAAAGGAAGTACATTTAAATCGAATCAAATGTTTATTCAGGTAAAATACATACATACAAGGTGAGATACAAACATTGATGGATTTATAGATAGAACTAGTACATACAAAGCCTAAAGCCACTATTAAGCAAAGCATTTCGGTCAGGAAAAACATTTAGACTAAAACTTAATACTAACTGAGATTAAAGTATAAATAGTGTTGAAAAAAATAAAAAAAATAATAAAAGGGGGGGGGGCGAACATGACAGAAAATAGCAAATATACAATTTGGTCAACAAACAGCATTGTTTAAAATAGTAAGACATGGGTTGACATTTGGGGGTAGGGTAGGTTACATGGAGGTAATTAGGTAAGAATTAGTTTTTATCTTAAACTGGTTGGGGGAGGTACAGTCTTTGACATGATTGGGAAGGTCATTCCACATTCTGGGTCCTTTGATTTGTAGATCATGTCTAGATTGACTAAGTCGTACTCTTGGAATATCAAATAGGTATTTGTTTCTGGTGTGGTGCCCATGGGTTCTGTTAAAACTTTCTAGGAAGATTTTAAGGTCAGGATTGACATTACAGTTCAGCGTTTTATATATATAAAATACACATGAGAGGATGCGCGCAGTGACTTAAACCTTTAACTGTGCAATGCGCCTGCAGGCCTATGCTTGGGATGCGCTACTCGCTGCCAGGTATTTGTATTTTTCATGTTCCATTTAAAAGTGGCGCGCGGTGACGCGGGTATGGAATGGATGGCTGGGGACCCTAGTGATCGCCCGCCATCTTGAAAAAAATACCCAGCTTGCCCCGCGGCCGTGGGGAGCCCCAGTTCCCAAGCAGCAACCATGTCTGACGCATCGTCAACGAGCTCCCGTTCCACGGTGACCCGCGGCCATGGAGAACGACTCTCTGAGGAGGAGATTTTGCAATATTTTGTATGACGACGGTGCTATGGATGATGACCTGGACTATGATCCAGAGAAAGACCTGACAAAGAGGTCTGATGCGAGTGAAGGAAAGACGGAAGTGGATGATGTGGCGAGCGTGTAGGTACACGCTCCTCGCCGCCCTGGTCAACACCGCTATCATCACCACCATCATGTATGTCCCCAGACGCTAGTTTATTCAGTGACAGTACATGTGACGAATCTTTCTCGGGCTTCAGTGACATTGGCTCCGATACGAGTAGTGTGGACGACCCGAGTACTAGCAGCGGGGGTGGTACCAGGCGGGGTTTTACTGCCTCAGCAACACGTAAGTCAGCGACAGCGTGTCTCAAAGCGACGACAGTGGGCCCCTCAACATAACGTGTTCATGGCAGGCCTACGGTACGAAAATCTGCCTCAGCGCCAAGCATACCCTCACGTAGCTCCAGCAGCATCAGCAGACGACGTAGCCGTGGTTTTGGTGCTCGTGGTGGTGTTGCTGCCAACACCAAACACCCTGGTGTACTTGTGTGTGTGGGAGGATTGCGCCACATTTGTCCCTCAAATAAAACGTTTGATGATACCGATGTTGGTGTTACAGCTTTATTCCCGTATACCGGTGATGATATGCGGACATGGAATATTTCCAGGCATATTTTGACAATGTCTTCATGACGCATCTTGTGACTGAGACAAACACGTACGCCCACACCGTCATAGACGGCAGCATATTACCTGCCTCACGCCTCACGCGATGGAAGGATACGACAATCAACGAGATGTACATCACATGATGATGAAGCAAGCCGAGAAAGCTGTCATCCAGGACTATTGGAACAAAGACAGCCTTGTTCCATCGCCCGTGTTCAACCGATATATGTCGTGGGATAGGTTCCTCTTGATTCTCAGGTGCCTGCATTTCGAGAATAATGCAAATGAGGACAGACACGACAGACTGTGGAAGGTACGCAAGGTATTCAGCAACCTGTGAGGGAAGTTCAGGGATTATTTTGTACCTGGACAGAATGTCATTATCGACGAGTCACTTGTACTGTTCAAGGGCAGACTGGCTTTCAAGCAGTACATCCCTTCAAAGCGGCACCGTTTTGGACTGAAGTTTTTCGTGCTGTGCGATTGTGAGACTGATATCGTCCTGGACATGATCTTGTATTCTGATACAGACGTCGACACAGCAGCTCAAGATGAACACGGGTTCTCCGGTAGTGTCGTAAAAACCCTGATGGAACCGTTGCTGAACAGGGGGCATATACTGTTCACCGACAACTATTTCATCAGCCCCCTGTTGACCAGATACCTCCTTGCCCACAACACCGGCGTATGTGGCACTGTGAAGGTCCTCAGGAAGGAAATGCCAGCGTTCGGTATAGGTATATCCGTGGGTGAGTGCCAGCTGCCCAAGTGTGACAATACACTGTCAGTGCGGTGGAAAGACAGACGTGAGGTGAATATGCTGACGACGATTCACACCGGTGCCAGGTTGAACAGTGGGAAGGTCCATTTTCAGACGCGCAACCCCTTGTATAAGCCGGACTGTGTTATAGACTATAACGTGAACATTCGCCTCGTCGATAAATGTGACATGATGCTTGGTGGTGTGGAGTGCGTTCGCAGGTCTGTGAAGTGGACGAAAAAGTTCTTCCACCTCATGGATGTTGCAGTGCTCAACTTCTTTAACATGTACCTAGTGAAGTCCGGCAAGAAACCGTTTATATGTACCTTCAGTGCCAGCGTTGTGTCACAGCTGCAGGTAAAGTATGACAGGGAGGGCTCCGTAGTACCGCGCCGTGTGCAAGCAACAATGTCACACGCAGCTCTAGAAAGACTGCGGGGTAATGAGAACTTCGGGGTACACATGCTGGTGTATATGCCAGGCACAGAATCATGGGAGAAGGATAAACGTGTGTGCATATGCAGGAACACTGCACACAGAGCACAAAAGCAAAGATACATCAGTACCTGGTGCGTGGAGTGCAAGGTGCCACTCTGTTGGCTGTTTTGCAGCATATCACACACTCACGGAGTACTGAGTGTGTGTATAGTGTGTGATACTGTACAGTATGATATATAATGTAAATATAAATATATCAGTGTGATAATTTGGAAATAAGTGCAGGATACGTGTACTTGTTTGTGATGCACGTAACACAGTGTCTATGGACGGTATGGATGTTCTACTGCCATAATATAGTGTACGTGTTCACCATACATTGGATCAGCAAAAAAAATCTAATAATTTTATTTGGAACGGTGCGCAAAAAATTAACAAAAACATATTTGCTGCAGCGCACATCCCGCCCCGGGCGCCCCACCGGCCCCGGGAACTTACAGCACGGGTGCACGGGGAATGATGACGTCACGCGCCACCTTACGGACCCCATAACAGCCAAAGTAAGTACAATTTCGACATTCCGTTGCTATACCCATATACAGAGAATGTTTTTTTGATACTTTCAAAACAAAAAATAATTTTTTCCTGAGAATTTATTTCTTGCGCACTTCATATTTGGAAGCCGCGCAGTTAAGGGGTAAATATCTAAGATATTCAGAAATTTGAGTAAGGGTACCGAGTGATGTCTGAGGCCAGAGTTAGATATTGCTCTAATAGCAGCTTTGTGTTGAGTAATTAGAGGACGTAAATCATTTTGGGTAGCAGAACCCCAAGCACAAATATCATAGGTAAGATATGGATAGATGAGAGAGTAATAGAGCGTCACCATGGGCAGGGCGAGGTACATAATATCTGATCGTAGAAAGAATGCCAACAGTTTTTGAAACTTTTTGACATATTTAGAATGTGTCCCTGGAAATTCAGCTTGTTATCTATAAGAACACCAAGGAATTTGCCATCACTTTGTTACAAATTTGGATATTGTTTATTCTGAAATTAATTTGATTTGAGGATTTATTGCCAAGCAAAATATAGAACGTTTTGTCAATGTTGAGGATGAGTTTGTTAGCCAGAGATGGACGTTATTTAGTTCAGTATTCACTGTGACATTTAAAGCAAGAGGGTCAGGACTGGAGTAAATGAAGGTTGTGTCGTCAGCAAATAGAATTGGTTTGAGGTGTTGGGAGGCATTTGGAAGGTCATTAATGTAGATGAGAAAGAGGAGAGGAACGCCAATGTTGATGGGTAGGGTGGGAGAAATTGTATTATTCACAGAAACATACTGGAGCTGTCAGTAAGGTAAGACTGAAGGTATTGCAGGGAGTGTCCTCTGACTCCATAATGATGTAATTTAATTAGGTTTTGGTGGTTGACAGTGTCAAAAGCCTTACGCAGGTCCACAAATAACCCAACAGGGAATTCATTTTTATCAAGAGCTGCAGGTATCAAGTTAATTATACTATTAAGTGCATCGTTAGTGTTGTTTTTTAGGTCTGAAGCCATATTGACAAGAGCTAAGTATATTGTGTTTGGCTAGATATGAGTAAAGCTGCTTGGAGATTAGTTTTTCGAATATTTTTGACAAGTTTGACAGAACTGATATAGGTCTGAAGTTGTTGACATCAGTAAAATCACCACATTTGTGGACTAGGGTTACTCTCGCTTTTTTTTAAGAATTTCTGGAAATGTTTGGAGTTCAAGTGACATGGTGTAGAGCAAAGCAATGACAGGAGCTAAAGATCTGGAGGCTTTCTTGTAAATTAGAAGTGATATCTCCGCAAGGGTACTAGACTTGGTTTTAAGGGAGAGGATTATCTCATTAACATCAGTGGAATTAGCAGGTGTTAGGTACAGAGACTGTGGATAGGTACCTGTAAAATAGTCCTGAATATTAGTACTGGAAGACGGAATATCAATAGCAAGGGATGACCCAATGGAATAGAAGAACCTGTTGAATTCAATAGCAGGATTAAAGGCTGAAAGCAGACCATCATTATTGGACAGTAGTATTGGTTGTTTTTTTTTAATCTTTTTGATCCCAATATTTGTGAAATTGCACTCCATGTTTTCTTAATGTTGCCCTTTGTTTGGGTAAATCTACCTTTGTAGTATTTAATTTTGGCTTTTCTAATTATTATAGTTAGCAATGATGAGTAATACTTTGAAAATTCTTTGCAGACGACTCCTAACCTATACTTCTTCTCAAGGGCATGTTTTTTATTAACAGATTTAAGTACCCTCTTTGTAAGCCAAGGATTGTTTAGCCTTTTAGTTGTGACTTGTTTCGTTAGCATAGGAGTGTTTGTGTTATAAAGGGTGAGAGTCTTTTGAAGAAATGATTGTACTGCTAGGCTGATGTCCCCTATGTTACCTAATTCGGACTCCCAGTTGATATTAGCAGCAGCAGTTATAAAATTGACGATAGAATTTTAATTGTGCAGCCTAAAGCTTATCTTCCTTGTATCTAGAGGTGGTTTGTTATTGTTGGTTAGGAGAAATGTGGGGTAATGGTCTGTAGTGCTATCAATGATTATCCGTGAAGTAAGCAGAGAGGTTATGTTGGTCCAGATGTGATCAAGAGTCATGGCAGTACTATCAGTGATTCTAGTAGGTCTAGTGATTAAGGGTATGAGGAAGCAGGAATTCATACAGTTAAGGAAACTAGCAGCAAGAGGGTTATCAAGCTCGAAATATCAATGTTAAACTCCCTAGAAATAATAAGATGGTTTTTGTTCAGTCTGTTATCTAGAATTACATTTCTAAGGTTAGAGTTAAATTCAGTCACATAAGTGTTAGGAATCCTGTAGACTGCTCCCACAGTCAGGACAGCCTCGCTACCCATGACTCTGAAACAGGCAAATATATACTCTCCATAAGGGTCTCTAGTTTTAATTACTTTTAAGCAAGTCAGTTCTTGGTGGTAGTAATGAGAAGTACCACCACCTCTTTGTATAGGATGAGAGTTGTGAATAGCTGAGTAGTTTGGTATGTTGTAGAGTTGAGAAGGGTTCTCTTTTAACCACGTTTCAGTAAACACAACAAAAGAAAATTTGTTGTCAACTGTTTGAATCAGGGCATTAACATCATCAAAGTGTTTGCTTAGAGATCTTACATTGAAGTTAATTGCAGAAACATTGTGATTACAAGTTAAAACATTGTTTACATCCTGTGCTGTATAATACCTGCAATTTTGATCATTAAAGTGATGATTGTCATAGATACTAGATAAGAGGTTAAGGTCTATGTCTATAACAGTTTGCATATGAGGGCTGTTTGTCAGAAAAAAAACAAAAAAGAAAATTATAAAAAAGATTCAGATATGAAAAAAAGGAATATATACACCTATACATAAAATTAGGTAGGTTGCTTATGGGTATTTCCAGGTACACTGAAAGTAAAATTTGCTCTAGGAGGCACAAGCAAAGCCAAGAGCACAATGGAACAAGGGTGGAGAGGCTAGGCAGCCTAGGTTACAAAGAAAACGTTGAATAAAAATTCTAAAGTATTATAAACTTAATGGTAATTTAAGTAATATAAACTTAATGGTAATTTAAGTAATATAAACTTAATGGTAATTTAAGTAATATAAACTTAAAGGAATTTAAGAGAAGTAAAAATAAACTAGAATAATTAATTACAATTAATGACCACTACAAATCAAATAACAATTAAATATTCTATCAAACAAAAAACTTACTATAATATTTTAATTACACTATAGTTAATTACTAAAGTTACACTAAAACAAAATGAGGTAGATTAATTAGAGATACAATCAGGTACACTGAATGATAAAGTTTATACCAGAGGACACAGGCAGATCCAGTGTACAATGGAACAAGGGAGTATGGAGTATATAAAATATAGAGTAAAAAACAAGAAAAAAAGAGTCAATAACAAATATGACAAAAAAAAATATAAAATAAAATTAAAACCTTTTGAAAGGAAAGGCAGTGCTAAAGTACACATTGGTAGTTAGATGAGACTATAATTTGTATTCCGGTTATTCAGCTGTTATCCCACAGTCATTTAGGAAAGAATTGAGGTGAGCTTTAGTGGTTATTACATAGGTTTTTACAGTGTCCGTCTTCCTAGCTATAATTTTACTATCTCGTACAAAACAATGTTTAATTGGAGGGGAATTTTTGCAGAATTCACGCAGTTTAAGTCAGAGCTTTTGTCTGAACCTGGTCAGACATTCATTCACATAAACGGTGGATTTACTAGAGACTGCAGTTCTGATAAGGTCTGACTTGCTGGAGCAGCTATCTAATTTAACACGAATTTTCCTGTTATTTGTACCAGATGATTTGATACCCACTCTATAAGCTGATTTCATGTCACTTTTTGGGATTGAATACCATATCTTATCCTGCAATTCCTGGATCACGATGGCAGCACAGGCCTCTCCGTCAGATTCTTGGGGAAAATCACGTGAAGAGATAACGACAGAATCAAGGAGTTTATGATGGTCTGATTCGTCTTGGGTAATAGTGTATTGCTGTTGTAGGATGATAAGATGGTTCTCAAACTTTTGCAACATTTCTTCCGGTTTTCTAGTGGTTTCTGCTGGTATAAAGTTAGTAACTGTGTTCTTGAGAGAGCTTATTTCTTGTTCGAGGAGGTCGACTCTGGCAGACAGATCTTGATTATTTTTAAGGATGGCTATGGCTTCACTTCGCAGGTTCATTATCAAGGCAGATTGCTCTTGGATTACTGATATTTGGTCTTCATGTATTTGGGTTAATAATTTGAGCCATGGGTTATCAGCAAAGTGCTTGAAGTTAGGACAAGGGGCGGCAGCTCGTTTGCGTTGATCCATACGGCTACATAATTGTTGCATGGCCCGTGACGATATCGGCGCACCATCCATCTGAGATTGTTTGTTATTATTGACGAGGGGAGAGTTGGTGCCCCCCTCCCCCGGCGGCCCCGAGGGAGGGACAGATGAACTAGTCATGTTGCTTGCCTGGCTGGTTGATTTATTCTTGATAGGTGTGCTATCTTTCTTCAACCCGTCCTCACACAAGACAGCACATATATGACTTATGCTTAAAGTCTATATGTTGAATGTGATTTAGTACATATGTGATATATTCCCAGTTACCTTTTTTACCAAGGCCCAAACTCTTCCTTACGTACCAATTTACGTCTCACAGTACCCGTCCATCAACGTAGATACCAGAATAGTCGTGATTGGATCAATTATAATGAAAATTGTAGTTTTCAGGACCCACATGGGTTGTGAAATTTACCTACTATTGTCCATGCTCTTAGAATATTACAGATCAGCTACATCCTATTGAAGGCTCGTAGTTTTGTTTTGAGAAATATTAGTTGTTCTTAGTAAATTATAATAAGCACTATAAATTATTACATAGAATACAGTGCTTCACCAATCAATATTATATACCATAGTCTGTGCTTTAAAAATATTTAAAGAATGTTTTGTAGGAACGCTAATAGAAAACGATGTTACGTTGGAATGTTTATGGGGCAAACTACGGCAAACAAGATGGTATGGTGTCTACTATAGCAACTATAGGATGGGTATATTGTCCACTACCACCTGTTAGGTGGGTAAGGGGTCCAATACCACCCACAGGATGGGTATTGGGGGGTCACATCCACCCGCAGGATGGGTATAGGGATCACATCCACCCATAGAATGGGTATGGGGGTCCAATAACACCCACTGGATGTGTATGGCGTCCATTACCGCCCACAGGATGAGTATAGGGTCCAGTATCGCCCACAGGATTAGTATATAGGGTCCACTGCCGCCCACAGGGTCGGTAGGGGGTCCACTACCGCCCACTATCGCAGAGTGCACTCCTGGCATTGAACGCACATAGTAGTGATACCCATAAAATAGTCAGTGATATTCGAATGAATGTTTTAGCTGCTAAAGAAAACAGATTTTGAATTAAATTCCTATGGATACCATCACATGTTGGCATCTCGAGGCATGACACTGTTGATATGCTTGCAAAGACAGCCTGTAGAAAACCAGTGGTAGAAATTGATATGGGTGTTTCATTAGCAGTGACAAAGAGAATACTTAAACAAATATCTAATGAAGATCTCACCGACCTAACAAATTCACAAAAACCTGAAAGTTGTAGCATTAAATATTATGAAAGATATCGTGAGGAGACATTCACATATGGGACTAATAGAACAAGAACCCAGCAATGTGATGTTATAGTGGCCAGAATTCGCCTGGGATATAGACGTATCTGGCAGCTTTCTCAAAACTCAAATGTCGAGTACCTAAATAAACATTTGATTTAACATTTGATTTGAGTACACAATGTGTCAACTTTGTGAAAGAGAAAACATGCACTCTCTTGAACATTATATTGTAGAATGTCCCATATTGACTGACTTTCACCCTCCTGGGCTGAGGTATGCTGAACTGTGTAATTACTATATGAGTACTGGAACACTTGATGATATATTGGACTTGTATCCAAGATTGACCATGTAATGTATCATTTATACAATGTATGTACGTGATGTAACTGTTCCGAACCATAATAAAAAAAAAAAAAAAAAAAAAAATGGAAACAGACCCAACTATGGGATGGGTTAACCCAAGTATCGCGTTTCCAAAAGGGTCGCCCATGTTGGAAAAGACGAACGCCGAAAGAATATTGTTGAAAACATCTTGATGACTTATTAAACCAAAATTATTTATTAATCAAAAGAAAGACAAAAACGCGATCTATCTGTAAAACGTCTACCAGACAAATATTTTAAGTAAAACCGAAGATATTTGTAGTTGTATAAAAGGGGCAGTTTTCATCGCTCGTCGAGCTCGAAAACCGCAGCATTCATCTCAGAACCATGCCTATTTCACGCAGATTCCTTAATAAACGTAAGAGTTTTTATATGTCACAAGAAAGATAGAAATATAAGCTTCATTCTAAATACCTAACCATGGGTATATTTAAATTTAAAGCGAAGATAGATGTACTTTTGTAATAGCCGAGCTCCGACCCCGGACAGATCGATCGACCGAGCAACTCTCTCTCAGAACAATGTATATTTCACGTGAATTCGTTAATAAACATATATGTTTTATATGTCTCAAGAAAGGCAGACATATAAGCTTCACTTTAAACACTTTACCATAGACATATTTAAAGTTCTAATGAAGATACATGTATTTTAAAAATTACGGAGCTCCGACCCCGTACAGACTGAACGACAGAGCAACTCTCTCTCAGATCAATGTTTATTTCACGTAAATTCGTTAATAAACACAAATGTTATACATGTCTTAAGCAAGATAGAAATATGAGCTTCATTTTAAATACATTACAATAGACATATTTATAGCTCAAGTGACGATACATATGTTTTTATAGTAGCGCTCAGTAGCTTGTCGGGCATGTAGTGCAGACGCCTACCCACTTGCCGATATATTGTATAATTAACAAAGATACGCTAATAAAGCCTAAAGTCTTATATGCCTCCAGAAAGACCGATATATGAACATTATTATGATTGAACCAAATGAAATATATCATGTTCGAGGACAAAGATATATCAATTTTAAATTAAGTTTCGACTCTTACTCGGGCGAGAGAGATGGGGCGACTCTCGCCCCATCTATTGGAGATTCTGTCCACTAAAGACCCAAAGCTACTCAAACCCTCTAGCATTATTTAAGTAATGAAGTAATATGGTATATTTACTCACTATAATGTGGGTGCTGAATGCAGAACATGAGAAAACATATATTTACTCCAAACCAAAATAATTTCATTATGAAATAAGTAAATAAGTAGCATCAAAGGAAGTCGACGGTCCAAGCGTCAATGTTGTGGAGCGACTTATCCAAGATATATCGTTGTTTGGAAAGTGTTTGTTGGCATATCCAGTTGTCGCACTTCTCTGCACAAATTATCACAAATTTAAATTATAATGTTAACAAGTAGAATACGTATTTTCAATAAAATCTAACATAACTAGCCAGAAAACATTTAACATTTATTAAAAAATATATGTTTGGAAGTTAAATCGACTTCATAGGACAATAGTTTGTTATATATACTCGTTATTCGTTGACATGCGTTCGCTACTTAAACTACCATGTACTGTACTTATGTAAAATCTCCCATGTCTCTTCGCTCATCTCACCAACCCTACAGGCTCTGTGATATATTGTTTAATTATGATTCACAAATAAAGCTTATAATTGTATATGTTATCAAAAAGCAGAGCTTAGTTTAGTTCATTTATTATGCACCCCATACCCATCCTATGGGCGATAGTGGAGTGTTACAGAGGCACATAATGGGTTCAGGGAATGAGCCCCACAATTCATATAGCCAAGCAAGTTATAATCTTGATAAGCTAGTTACAAAAGTCAATTCACATTGTCACATCAACAATGGGCTCGAGACCGACCACAAGTACAGTTTATAATTTAAGCAACTGACATATATGGAGGGCTATAGTGTCACAATTGATATGTTTATCCTACACATAACTCCCTCTCCCCCCATCCAATGGGCAGCGGTGGATAGGTCCTAGCAGTGGTAAGACCTAGCAGTGGTAACATCTAGAAGTCTGCTAACATTACTGGATGACCCATAGACGAGCGTTTCATCAAAGTTTATATAATATTGTGAAATTGGGAGTCAGTGTAGTAACATAAATTGGTATATTTTGGTAGCAGTCTTTCCTGTAGACATATGTTATTAAATATGACCGAAAAAGTAAGATTAATAATTCTAACACGAATTTTCTCAATTTTCCTTATGTTTGTTTTTACTGATGACGGTAAATGAAAAATCAATTCTCCAAAATTCATTCTTTATTTCTTAGTCTGACGCGACACTTGAGCGCGTTTCGTAAAACTTATTACATTTTCAAAGACTTTAGTTACACACACACAGAACAACTATAACTGAACAGAGTTTAAACAGTTTTTCTTTTTTATACCTGCATTTGGGTGAGGTGACATGTTACAATGGTTTGGGGTGAGGTGAGAACAAACACAGAACACGAAACAATGGGTATAAGCTAAAGGGAAGAATAGATCTGTAACTGCAGAAGGCCTATTGGCCCGTATTTCTTGATGTTTCTATATTGGAGCGGAGTCTTGAAATGGGTAGAATATAGTTGTGCGTTAATTGGCTGTTGATTGCTGGTGTTGACTTCTTGATGTGTAGTGCCTCGCAGATGTCAAGCCGCCTGTTGTCGCTGTATCTATCAATGATTTCTGTGTTGTTTGTTAAGATTTCTCTGGTGATGGTTTGGTTGTGGGAAGAGATTATATGTTCCTTGATAGAGCCCTGTTGCTTATGCATCGTTAATCGCCTGGAAAGAGATGTTGTTGTCTTGCCTATATATTGAGTTCTTTGGGGCTTACAGTCCCCAAGTGGGCATTTGAAGGCATAGACGACATTGGTCTCTTTCAAAGCGTTCTGCTTTGTGTCTGGAGAGTTTCTCATGAGTAGGTTGGCAGTTTTCTTGGTTTTATAGTAAATCGTCAATTGTATCTTCTGATTTTTGTCTGTAGGGATAACGTTTCTATTAACAATATCTTTCAGGACCCTTTCCTCCGTTTTATGAGCTGTGGAGAAGAAGTTCCTGTAAAATAGTCTAATAGGGGGTATAGGTGTTGTGTTAGTTGTATCTTCAGAGGTAGATACAACTAACACAACACCTATACCCCCTATTAGACTATTTTACAGGAACTTCTTCTCCACAGCTCATAAAACGGAGGAAAGGGTCCTGAAAGATATTGTTAATAGAAACGTTATCCCTACAGACAAAAATCAGAAGATACAACTGACGATTTACTATAAAACCAAGAAAACTGCCAACCTACTCATGAGAAACTCTCCAGACACAAAGCAGAACGCTTTGAAAGAGACCAATGTCGTCTATGCCTTCAAATGCCCACTTGGGGACTGTAAGCCCCAAAGAACTCAATATATAGGCAAGACAACAACATCTCTTTCCAGGCGATTAACGATGCATAAGCAACAGGGCTCTATCAAGGAACATATAATCTCTTCCCACAACCAAACCATCACCAGAGAAATCTTAACAAACAACACAGAAATCATTGATAGATACAGCGACAACAGGCGGCTTGACATCTGCGAGGCACTACACATCAAGAAGTCAACACCAGCAATCAACAGCCAATTAACGCACAACTATATTCTACCCATTTCAAGACTCCGCTCCAATATAGAAACATCAAGAAATACGGGCCAATAGGCCTTCTGCAGTTACAGATCTATTCTTCCCTTTAGCTTATACCCATTGTTTCGTGTTCTGTGTTTGTTCTCACCTCACCCCAAACCATTGTAACATGTCACCTCACCCAAATGCAGGTATAAAAAAGAAAAACTGTTTAAACTCTGTTCAGTTATAGTTGTTCTGTGTGTGTGTAACTAAAGTCTTTGAAAATGTAATAAGTTTTACGAAACGCGCTCAAGTGTCGCGTCAGACTAAGAAATAAAGAATGAATTTTGGAGAATTGATTTTTCATTTACCGTCATCAGTAAAAACAAACATAAGGAAAATTGAGAAAATTCGTGTTAGAATTATTAATCTTACTTTTTCGGTCATATTTAATAACATATAACATAAATTGGTAAATCATAAATATTGTAAGTTAAGAATCTGATGCATGTGTGTGTGTGTTGGGGGGGGGGGGGTTATACCCTTGGTAAGCGAGAGTGGAAAGTAACGTTAGACGTTCTGCGGCCCATTTTGGGGGGGGGGGGAGGGAGGGTGGGGGGGGTCAAATCCACCCTCCAACATCTGGGCATAATACCACCAGCCTCCACAACACTCCATCAGCTGATCCTTGTAGATGCTTCATCTAACCTCACCTATGTCACACATTAACCTACAGTTCCAGTGATATTTAAACTCATCACAGTGGCGTCTCACCAATATAAACTGTATTGGATTTTGTCCCGAAATAGCTATATGCTGACTGGACGTGTATGTGTGTATGTATGTATGTATGTATGTATGCATGCATGTATGTATGTATGTATGTATGTATGTATGTATGCATGCATGTATGCATGTATGCACGTATGTATGCATGTATGTATGTATGTATATGTATGTATGTATGTATGCATGTATATATGTATGTATGCATGTATGCATGCGTGTATGCATGTATGCATGTATTTATGTACGCATGCATGTATGTATGTATGTATTCCCAATCACGTTAAAGACTCCTCCTCTATCACCCAATTTAAGAGAAAAACAACTATGTACTAAATAATCAACTCCTTATAACTTTAATTATGCTGACCTTCCTATCGTATTCAGACTGTGCCTACCATCATTATAGG
>WNGS01115798.1:0-17869 GCA_020271785.1 Procambarus virginalis
TTAGACTAAATAGACTGGTTAGAAAGGCGGGGTCCAAGAGCTAGTAGCTCAATTCTGCAGACACAAATAGTAAATACACACACACACACATTCACACACACACACACACACACACACACACACACACACACACACACACACACACACACACACACACACACGCACACACACACCACACACATACACACACACACTCTGGCCTACTGGTCGGGGTGTGGAAAGATTCACAGGCCAATATTCACAAAGTTCCGCACCTGACCCAACTTCGTGGACAACCAGGAGTTGGCACCCGTGACACAAGGCGCTCAGTCTCATGCCTCGGCAAGAGAGAGAGAGAGAGAGAGAGAGAGAGAGAGAGAGAGAGAGAGAGAGAGAGAGAGAGAGAGACATAGAGAGAGTGCCTCACAATTTCATCAACACTCATGATGAATGAGGGTGAACGCAGCGAGGAAGGTTCCCAATATGCTCACCTGTGTCTTGTTTTGCCGTGTCTGATCAAGCAGGCTGTTGTGGAGTGCTTCTTGTCTCGTGTTGTGATGATGGGTTTGTGCACTACAAATAATACTACTACACTACCACCACCAGTACCATTACTATCAATTTCACTATTTATAAATAAGGAGAGAAGAGAGAGAGAAGAATATGAGGCTAAGAGAGAATGAGAAAGGTGTGAGGGGGGAGAGAGATGAGGTGAGATAAGGAAACGATGGAATGGGGGACATGACAAGGAGAAGATCATGAGTAGAAGAGATGGTGAGATACGAGAGACAGTGAGTAGAAGAGATGGTGAGATACGAGAGATAGTGAGTAGAAGAGATGGTGAGATACGAGAGATAGTGAGTAGAAGAGATGGTGAGATACGAGAGATAGTGAGTAGAAGAGATGGTGAGGTTCGAGAGATAGTGAGTAGAAGAGATGGTGAGATACGAGAGACAGTGAGTAGAAGAGATGGTGAGATACGAGAGATAGTGAGTAGAAGAGATGGTGAGGTTCGAGAGATAGTGAGTAGAAGAGATGGTGAGATACGAGAAACAGTGAGTAGAAGAGATGGTGAGATACGAGAGATAGTGAGTAGAAGAGATGGTGAGATACGAGAGATAGTGAGTAGAAGAGATGGTGAGATACGAGAGATAGTGAGTAGAAGAGATGGTGAGGTTCGAGAGATAGTGAGTAGAAGAGATGGTGAGATACGAGAGATAGTGAGTAGAAGAGATGGTGAGATACGAGAAACAGTGAGTAGAAGAGATGGTGAGATACGAGAGATAGTGAGTAGAAGAGATGGTGAGATACGAGAGATAGTGAGTAGAAGAGATGGTGAGGTTCGAGAGATAGTGAGTAGAAGAGATGGTGAGATACGAGAGATAGTGAGTAGAAGAGATGATGAGATACGAGAGATAGTGAGTAGAAGAGATGGTGAGATGCGAGAGATAGTGAGTAGAAGAGATGGTGAGATACGAGAGATAGTGAGTAGAAGAGATGGTGAGATATGAGAGATAGTGAGTAGAAGAGATGGTGAGATACGAGAGATAGTGAGTAGAAGAGATGGTGAGATATGAGAGATAGTGAGTAGAAGAGATGGTGAGACATGAGAGATAGTGAGTAGAAGAGATGGTGAGATATGAGAGATAGTGAGTAGAAGAGATGGTGAGATACGAGAGATAGTGAGTAGAAGAGATGGTGAGATGAGAGATAGTGAGTAGAAGAGATGGTGAGATACGAGAGATAGTGAGTAGAAGAGATGGTGAGATACGAGAGATAGTGAGTAGAAAAGATGGTGAGATACGAGAGATAGTGAGTAGAAGAGATGGTGAGATACGAGAGATAGTGAGTAGAAGAGATGGTGAGATACGAGAGATAGTGAGTAGAAGAGATGGTGAGATACGAGAGATAGTGAGTAGAAGAGATGGTGAGATACGAGAGATAGTGAGTAGAAAAGATGGTGAGATACGAGAGATAGTGAGTAGAAGAGATGGTGAGATGAGAGATAGTGAGTAGAAGAGATGGTGAGATATGAGAGATAGTGAGTAGAAGAGATGGTGAGATATGAGAGATAGTGAGTAGAAGAGATGGTGAGATACGAGAGATAGTGAGTAGAAGAGAAGGTGAGATACGAGAGATAGTGAGTAGAAGAGATGGTGAGATACGAGAGATAGTGAGTAGAAGAGATGGTGAGATACGAGAGATAGTGAGTAGAAGAGATGGTGAGATACGAGAGATAGTGAGTAGAAGAGATGGTGAGATACGAGAGATAGTGAGTAGAAGAGATGGTGAGATACGACAGATAGTGAGTAGAAGAGATGGTGAGATACGAGAGATAGTGAGTAGAAGAGATGGTGAGATACGAGAGATAGTGAGTAGAAGAGATGGTGAGATACGACAGATAGTGAGTAGAAGAGATGGTGAGATACGAGAGATAGTGAGTAGAAGAGATGGTGAGATACGAGAGATAGTGAGTAGAAGAGATGGTGAGATACGAGAGATAGTGAGTAGAAGAGATGGTGAGATACGAGAGATAGTGAGTAGAAGAGATGGTGAGATACGAGAGATAGTGAGTAGAAGAGATGGTGAGATACGAGAGATAGTGAGTAGAAGAGATGGTGAGATATGAGGGATAGTGAGTAGAAGAGATGGTGAGATGAGAGATAGTGAGTAGAAGAGATGGTGAGATATGAGAGATAGTGAGTAGAAGAGATGGTGAGATATGAGAGATAGTGAGTAGAAGAGATGGTGAGGTACGAGGGATAGTGAGTAGAAGAGATGGTGAGGGGGGGACTGGGTATACGTGTAGACTAGAGGGATAGTGAATAGTGAGGCTACAGGACCCCCCTTGATGGTGTATTTTCCCAGTACTAATACAATGTGCACTTCTGGTCCTGTGTTTATCTCCTCTCCTGGTTTACTCTCCTCTATTGGTGCCATGGTCTCCTCTACTGGTGCCTTGGTCTCCTCTACTGGTGCCTGGGTCTCCTCTATTGGTGCCATGGTCTCCTCTACTGGTGAGTTGGTCTCCTCTACTGGTGCCATGGTCTCCTCTATTGGTGCCATGGTCTCCTCTATTGGTGCCATGGTCTCCTCTATTGGTGCCTTGGTCTCATCTATTGGTGCCATGGTCTCCTCTACTGGTGAGTTGGTCTCCTCTACTGGTGCCTTGGTCTCCTCTACTGGTGAGTTGGTCTCCTCTACTGGTGCCATGGTCTCCTCTACTGGTGCCTTGGTCTCTCTATTGGTGCCATGGTCTCCTCTATTGGTGCCTTGGTCTCCTCTATTGGTGCCATGGTCTCCTCTATTGGTGCCTTGGTCTCATCTATTGGTGCCATGGTCTCCTCTACTGGTGCCGTGGTCTCCTCTACTGGTGAGTTGGTCTCCTCTACTGGTGCCATGGTCTCCTCTACTGGTGCCTTGGTCTCCTCTACTGGTGAGTTGGTCTCCTCTATTGGTGCCATGGTCTCCTCTATTGGTGCCATGGTCTCCTCTATTGGTGCCATGGTCTCCTCTATTGGTACCATGGTCTCCTCTACTGGTGCCATGGTCTCCTCTATTGGTGCCATGGTCTCCTCTACTGGTGCCATGGTCTCCTCTATTGGTGCCATGGTCTCCTCTATTGGTGCCATGGTCTCCTCTACTGGTGCCTGGTCTCCTCTACTGGTGAGTTGGTCTCCTCTACTGGTGCCATGGTCTCCTCTACTGGTGCCTTGGTCTCCTCTACTGGTGCCTTGGTCTCCTCTACTGGTGCCATGGTCTCCTCTACTGGTGCCTTGGTCTCTACTGGTGCCATGGTCTCCTCTACTGGTGCCTTGGTCTCTACTGGTGCCATGTTCTCCTCTACTGGTGGCCATGGTCTCCTCTACTGGTGCCTTGGTCTCTACTGGTGCCATGGTCTCCTCTACTGGTGCCATGGTCTCCTCTATTGGTTCCTTGGTCTCCTCTATTGGGCCTTGGTCTCCTCTACTGGTGCCTTGATCTTCTCTACTGCAACATTCTAATACATTCTTGAATGTATTGTATTTTTATATATACATTAGTTATGTATGATTTCATTCTAGTTATACAGTACTTGTTTATGATGTATTTTCGCTCATACAGGACGTATGTATGATGTATTTTTGGCCATACAGAACATATGTATGATGTATTCTTGGTTATACAGTGCGTATGTGTATATTTGGGTGAAGCCACGACGGTTTTTTTGCCCTGCTAAGGTTAGCTGGGAAGCTTATGAATGGCCGGTTTTAGCTACTTGCTGGGAGAGAGGAGAGAGGGNCTATGGCACCCTGGGAGACACTGTGGCACTCTGGGAGGCACTGTGGCGCTCTCGGAGACACGTGGCACCCTGGGAGACACCATGAACGCATTGCCCGAACGCATTGCGTAATAGTGGCTTTAGGCAATGTATGTACTAGCTCTATCTATAAATTGATCCACTTATGTAAAATCTCTCTATGTATGTACCTTTCCTGAATAAACATATTTATTTATTTTATTTATGACACTCTGAGAGACACTATGGCACCCTGGGAGACACTATGGCATTCTGGGAGGCACCATGGCACTCTGGGAGACACTATGGCACTCTGGGAGACATTGTGGCACTCTGGGAGACACTGTGGCACTCTGGGAGACACTATGGCACTCTGGGAGACATTGTGGCACTCTGGAGACACTGTGGCACTCTGGGAGACACTGTGGCACTCTGGGAGACACAATGGCACTCTGGGAGACACCATGGCACTCTGGGAGACACTATGGCTCTCTGGGAGACACCATGGCACTCTGGGAGACACTATGGCACTCTGGGAGACACTGTGGCACTCTGGGAGACACTATGGCACTCTGGGAGACACTGTGGCACTCTGGGAGACACTATGGCACCCTGGGAGACACTGTGGCACTCTGGGAGACACTGTGGCACTCTGGGAGACACTATGGCACTCTGGGAGACGCTGTGGCACTCTGGGAGACACCATGGCACTCTGGGAGACATTGTGGCAGTCTGGGAGACACCATGGCACTCTGGGAGACACTATGGCACTCTGGGAGACACTATGGCACTCTGGGAGACACTATGGCACTCTGGAGACACTATGGCACTCTGGGAGACATTGTGGCACTCTAGGAGACACCATGGCACTCTGGGAGATACCATGGCACTCTGGGAGACACTGTGGCACTCTGGAGACACTATGGCACCCTGGGAGACACTGTGGCACTCTGGGAGACACTGTGGCACTCTGGGAGACACTATGGCACTCTGGGAGACGCTGTGGCACTCTGGGAGACACTATGGCACTCTGGGAGACATTGTGGCACTCTGGGAGACACTGTGACACTCTGGGAGACACTATGGCACTCTGGGAGACACCATGGCACTCTGGGAGACACCATGGCACTCTGGGAGACACCTTGGCACTCTGGAGACACTATGGCACTCTGGGAGACACCATGGCACTCTGAGAGACACCATGGCACTCTGGGAGACATTGTGGCAGTCTGGGAGACACCATGGCACTCTGGGAGACACTATGGCACTCTGGGAGACACTATGGCACTCTGGGAGACACTATGGCACTCTGGGAGACACTATGGCACTCTGGGAGACATTGTGGCACTCTAGGAGACACATGGCACTCTGGGAGACACTATGGCACTCTGGGAGACACCATGGCACTCTGGGAGACACCTTGGCACTCTGGGAGACACTATGGCACTCTGGGAGACATTGTGGCACTCTAGGAGACACCATGGCACTCTGGGAGACACTATGGCACTCTAGGAGACACCATGGCACTCTGGGAGACACCTTGGCACTCTGGGAGACACTATGGCACTCTGGGAGACACCATGGCACTCTGGGAGACACTGTGGCACCCTGGGAGACACTGTGGCACTGGGAGACACTGTGGCACTCTGGGAGACACTATGGCACTCTGGGAGACACTATGGCTCTCTGGGAGACATTGTGGCACTCTGGGAGACACTGTGACACTCTGGGAGACACTATGGCACTCTGGGAGACACCATGGCACTCTGGGAGACACCATGGCACTCTGGGAGACACTATGGCACTCTGGGAGACACTATGGCACTCTGAGAGACACTATGGCACTCTGGGAGACACTATGGCACTCTGGGAGACACTATGGCACTCTGGGAGACACTATGGCACTCTGGGAGACATTGTGGCACTCTAGGAGACACCATGGCACTCTGGGAGACACCATGGCACTCTGGGAGACACTATGGCACTCTGGGAGACACTATGGCACTCTGGGAGACACTATAACACTCTGGGAGACACCATGACACTCTAGGAGACACCATGGCACTCTGGGAGACACCATGGCACTCTGGAAGACACTGTAGCACTCTGGAAGACACTGTAGCACTCTGGAAGACACTATGGCACTCTGGAAGACACCATGGCACTCTGGGAGACACTGTGGAACTCTGGGAGACACTATGGCACTCTGGAAGACACCATGGCACTCTGGAAGACACCATGGCACTCTGTTATTCACCCTTTTGTTCTTTAATTCATTTGACAATATTTTTCAGTTAAAACTGTAGTTGTTACAACAGAAAGAAGCCGCGGGCGGGGGGGGGGGGTTCCCTCGTGCCGTAGGCCTAGGCTGGGAGGGTTACTTAGGGGGTGGGGGTACGCGAAGGTATAGGCCTATATGCTATATGAGTTTACTTAGCTTTTGTATGGGTGTGTGTTGATATACTTGTGTCTCCACACATCATTCCTAATTCACCCATTTCCACCCATTTCACTTCTCCATCCTTCCACTGACCCCATTTCACCCCCATTTAGGTAGGGGGTGAGGGGAGGTAGGTAGGTAGGGGTGAGGGGAAAGGGAGGGTCTGAGGGAGGGAATAGATTAGGAAACAGGGGGGGAGGGGGAGTGAGGGGAATAAACCGTCGTATTTTGACGTATATACTATTACCTAAGGCCAAAAAAAATCGTCGTACTGAAAATGGGAAGCGGATGAAAAAAGTGACACACTGTCCCGTTTTCTGTTTTGGGTCCTCTGGTGGGTAGTTAGGTTCAGGGGGTCACTTTAGTACGACGGTTTCTTGATGTTTGGGAGACCCATTAGGGCTGCGTAGTGAGCTGCATGATCGTTAGGTGTTGTGGTTCGGGGGGTTGTAACAAGCTAGTGATTACGAGAGACCTCACCTTGCTTTATTAATCCTGCTTGAGAGAGAGAGAGAGAGAGAGAGAGAGAGAGAGAGAGAGAGAGAGAGAGAGAGAGAGAGAGAACTCTCTGCCAACACTTACCAGCTGAAATTAACGAGAGGCTAATGGCCTTCACTACTATTTACACGCTATAAATCCCCCACACACCTGTTAAAATCCATTCCCGATAAATCCCCCATGGATGTAGTTAATGCAATCCCGATAAATCCCCCCCCACACACCTGTCATAATCCCGTCCCGGAGGACATATGGGAACACTTCCACTACTGAACACACAGGTGTTCTACGAAACACACAGGTGTTCTACGAAACACACAGGTGTTCTACGAAACACACAGGTGTTCTACGAAACACACAGGTGTTCTACGAAACACACAGGTGTTCTACGAAACACACAGGTGTTTCTACGAAACACACAGGGTTGACCACTCGCGGTGTTTGTGAAGTGTTTTGTTAGTTGTTGAAAATCCTTAAACAAATATAACTTGAATGTTAGAGGCTCAATTGGCTGTTATTAAACAATAGGATGATAACTGATGACTGATAACACAGGAACAAGGGGCATAGTTATCATAAACAGCTAGACACACCTGTTATATAATCAATTCAACAGGTTGGAATGAAATATTGCCGGAACAACCGTGGACATCTTCAAGAGAAAACTAGATAGTTTCCTCCAAGGAGTGCCGGACCAACCGGGCTGTGGTGGGTATGTGGGCCTGCGGGCCGCTCCAAGCAACAGCCTGGTGGACCAAGTTATCACAAGTCAAGCCTGGCCTCGGGCCGGGCTGTGGTGGGTATGTGGGCCTGCGGGCCGCTCCAAGCAACAGCCTGGTGGACCAAGCTATCACAAGTCAAGCCTGGCCTCGGGCCGGGCTGTGGTGGGTATGTGGGCCAGCGGGCCGCTCCAAGCAACAGCCTGGTGGACCAAGTTATCACAAGTCAAGCCTGGCCTCGGGCCGGGCTGTGGTGGGTATGTGGGCCAGCGGGCAGCTCCAAGCAACAGCCTGGTGGACCAAGCTCTCACAAGTCGAGCCTGGCTCTGTCTTTTCGATAGGAAGAACGACTATAGTATGCCTTGACTTAATCACCCTAGGCACTGTCTCCCAGTGACAGCATAGGTCTATCCTGGACAAGCGAAATTCAAGTGTGACGGGTTGACAGTTTTGTGTTACGCTGGCTAAATTTAAATTTTAAATTTTGCCCCGAGGGGCGAGTTTATTGGGCAGCGCCACTCATCCTGTGAGTGGACACACCGCCATAGTGACAGTATTGGGCAGCGCCACTCATCCTGTGGGTGGACACACCGCCATAGTGACAGTATTGGGCAGCGCCACTCATCCTGTGAGTGGACACACCGCCATAGTGACAGTATTGGTCAGCGCCACTCATCCTGTGAGTGGACACACCGCCATAGTGGCAGTATTGGGCAGCGCCACTCATCCTGTGAGTGGACACACCGCCATAGTGACAGTATTGGGCAGCGCCACTCATCCTGTGAGTGGACACACCGCCATAGTGGCAGTATTGGGCAGCGCCACTCATCCTGTGAGTGGACACACCGTCATAGTGACAGTATTGGGCAGCGCCACTCATCCTGTGAGTGGACACACCGCCATAGTGGCAGTATTGGGCAGCGCCACTCATCCTGTGAGTGGACACACCGCCATAGTGACAGTATTGGGCAGCGCTACTCATCCTGTGAGTGGACACACCGCCATAGTGACAGTATTGGGCAGCGCCACTCATCCTGTGAGTGGACACACCGCCATAGTGACAGTATTGGGCAGTGCCACTCATCCTGTGAGTGGACACACCGCCAGAGTGACAGTATTGGCAGTGCTACTCATCCTGTGAGTGGACACACCGCCATAGTGACAGTATTGGGCAGCGCCACTCATCCTGTGAGTGGACACACTACCATAGTGACAGTATTGGGCAGCGTCACTCATCCTGTGAGTGGACACACCACCATAGTGACAGTATTGGGCAGCGCCACTCAGCTTGTGAGTGGACACACCGCCATAGTGACAGTATTGGGCAGCGCCACTCATCCTGTGAGTGGACACACCGCCATAGTGACAGTATTGGGCAGCGTCACTCATCCTGTGAGTGGACACACCGCCATAGTGACAGTATTGGGCAGCGCCACTCATCTTGTGAGTGTACACACCGCCATAGTGACAGTATTGGGCAGCGTCACTCATCCTGTGAGTGGACACACCGCCATAGTGACAGTATTGGGCAGCGCCACTCATCTTGTGAGTGGACACACCGCCATAGTGACAGTATTGGGCAGCGCCACTCATCCTGTGAGTGGACACACCGCCATAGTGACAGTATTGGGCAGCGCCACTCATCCTGTAAGTGGACACACCGCCATAGTGACAGTATTGGGCAGCGCCACTCATCCTGTAAGTGGACACACCGCCATAGTGACAGTATTGGGCAGCGCCACTCATCCTGTGAGTGGACACACCGCCATAGTGACAGTATTGGGCAGCGCCACTCATCTTGTGAGTGGACACACCGCCATAGTGACAGTATTGGGCAGCGCCACTCATCCTGTGAGTGGACACACCGCCATAGTGACAGTATTGGGCAGCGCCACTCATCCTGGGAGTGGACACACCGCCATAGTGACAGTATTGGGCAGCGCCACTCATCCTGTAAGTGGACACACCGCCATAGTGACAGTATTGGGCAGCGCCACTCATCCTGTGAGTGGACACACCGCCATAGTGACAGTATTGGGCAGCGCCACTCATCCTGTGAGTGGACACACCGCCATAGTGACAGTATTGGGCAGTGCCACTCATCTTGTAAGTGGACACACCGCCATAGCAGAATGTACAACACTCCCCAATAGGAAGAAAACCCGCTGGGTTGTTCATCTCTTTCCGGAGCTGGATCACACCTCAGTCTCTTTGGAAGCTTCATGCTGGACAGTTTGATGCTTCAAGATGATCTGGACACACTGAAGGAATGGTCCAACATATGGATGTTAGAGTTTAACCCGAGCAAATGTAAAGTTAAGATAGGAATAGGTAGCAGGAGACCAGATACAAGGTATCATTTGGGAGATGAAATTCTTCAAGTATCAGCGAGAGAGACTTGGGGGTTGATATCACACCAGACCTGTCCCCAGAAGCCTATATCAAGAGGATAACATCAGTGGTACATGCCAGGTTGGCCAAAATAAGAACAGTTTGTAGAAACTTGTGTAAGGAATCATTCTGAACTTTGTAAATCACGTATGTGAAACCAATCCTGGAATATGCAGCTCCGGAGAAGGTTCAGAGGTTTGCCACCAGTCTAGTCCCCGAGCTGAGGGGTATGACTTACGAGGAGAGACTACGAGAGGTAAACCTCACGTCGTTGGAAGACAGAACAGTTAGGGGAGACATGATCACCACATACAAGATTCTCAGTAGAATTGATATTGTGCCTAAAGACAGTTTATTTAACACTAGGGGCACACGCACAAGTAGACACAGGTGGAAACTAAGTACCCATATGAGCCACAGAGAGATTAGAAAAAAACTTTTTCAGTGTCAGAGTGGTTTGTAAATGTAATGCATTAGGAAGTAATGTGGTGGAGGCTGACTCCATACCCGCCAAACACACACCGAAACTACGACGTTGGTACAACGTTCGAGCAAGTTTTAACACCTCCTAACCAGCTATAACAACCAATATAGCAAGTTGTAACAACGTTCTAATACGTCATAAACACGTTAAGCCAAGATGTAACAACTTTATTACAAGTTGTAACAAGCGGAAAATAGAGACAGTTTTGGTTTGTGTTTCCAGGGTGCACAGTTTCAAATGTAGATATGATAGAGCCCAGTAGGCTCAGGGACCTGTACACCAGTTAATTGACAATTGAGAGGCGGGACCAAAGAGCCAGAGCTCAACCCCCGCAAACACAACTAGGGGAGTACCCTCGGCCCCTCCTCCCCCTAAGCCCTGTCCATGGGGGTCATGCCCTTATAGAATTACAGATAGAATTACATATTTACATTCACCGGTTAAGCCTCGCCTGACATTTGAGACAGGATGTATCTTGGAACACACTGTGCAGACTCAAATGTTCTTCAACTTGTTCTCCAAAATGCCCTAATGATGTTCAGAAATGTTCTCGTAGTAGATAAGAGGCTCAAGGTTGGGAGAAATGGTGGTGAGGGTACCCCACTGTTTGACAGACTCTTCATTTGAGACAGTTAAATGAGTCCCAGCTGCGTCTGAGTATACAAGTGACAGGATGAACAACCCAGCGGGGTTTTCTTCCTATTGGGGAGTGTTGTACATGCTGCTATGGCGGTGTGTCCACTTACAGGACGAGTGGCGCAGTCTAATAAATTCGCCTATCCGGCCAAAAGTGTGCATATATATATATATATATATATATATATATAATAATATATATATATATATATATATATATATATATATATATATATATATATATATATTTAAGAGAAGGATTAATTCAGGCACTTTGAATCGCATGTATGGTTTGATTATATTTATATACTTTTTTATATATTTATATATACAAGAGTTCTTATATTCTAGTGATTCTTATATGCTTCCGTTGATGATATATTGTGACTCCTGTCCCTACACTTGTACGTTACTCTTACGTTCTTTGCTGTACACACATTCTTTTGAATTAACATTGAATTGAATATTCAGTATATATATATTTATTATATTGATTCTGTATTAACATAAGTTACCCTCTAAACTTGTGTACCCGTTTTCTAATATTCCAAGGCGCTACACTATAGAAAACTAGAACACGTATAGAATTTGAGCGGTGTCTTAACTAAAGGCTCAAAACAAAGGGAAAATACACCACCCCAATCTACCCTTGAGGGACCTCACGGCTGAGTGGACAGCGTTTGGGGGTCGTAGTCCTAAGGGCCCCGGGTTCGATTTCCTGCAGAGGTGGAAACAAATGGACCTAGTTTCTTTCCCCCCTGATATTCCCGTTCACCTAGCAGTGAATAGGTACCCACTCACTGTACCTGGAGGTCCCGCTATCCAGCATAAACAAAGCTGATGTAGAGGCACCGAAGCTTTCGTTCAGGAAAGACCTGGGTAAATACTGGTTGGAAAATAGGGTTGTTGATTTGTGCAATCAGTTACCGGGTAATAATAGACAGGGGGGGAATCACACACGATTGTTTCATGCGTAGGATAGACATACATAGGGATTAGTTTGGGTGGATAAAAATAGGATCTGTCTCGTAAGGGACAGTAGAAGCTGCCTCGGACATGGTTATCTTGAGGTTATCTTGAGATGATTTCGGGGCTTAGCGTCCCCGCGGCCGGTCCTCGACCAGGCCTCCTTTTTGTTACACCCCCCCCCCCCCAGGAAGCAGCCCGTAACAGCTGTACGGTACTCCCAGGTACCCATTTACTGCTAGGTGAACAGGTGCATCAGGGCGATAGAAATTCTGCCCATCTGTTTTCGCCTCCGCCGGGGATCGAACCCCGGAACTTTAGGACTTCGAATCCCGAGAAATCAAAACCTATCTTTAGATATGTGGGTTTGTTGCCTCAAGTAGAGTGGACCATGGACCATGTAGGGTGGGCCATGGACCATATAGGGTGGGCCGTGGACCATGTAGGGTGGGCCATGGACCATGTACGGTGGGCCATGGACCATGTAGGGTGGACCATGGACCATTTAGTGTGAACCGTGGCCCATTTACAGTGCATCCTGACCCATATTTGGTGTTCTCTGACCCATGTAATGAGTGCTCTGACCCTTGTTGGGCACCCTGACCCTTTTAGGGCACCCCCCCCCCTTCCTCCCTCATTTCCATACACTTGAGAGTATTCACACTCACGCAATTATTCATTCTCGTTCAATTACCCTTCATTCACCTCGCCCCATGCACGAGCAAATTGCCAACGAGCCATTAAACCTCCCACCAACACCGACAGCCAGCTTGTCTGGGTGATAAATCTCGTCTTGCGGGTACCATTAGACACCGGATCACATCTCTCTCTCTCTCTCTCTCTCTCTCTCTCTCTCTCTCTCTCTCTCTCTCTCTCGTATCTCCTTGCATCTGCCAGTATATCTTAACACGTATTTTCTCCTCCCACAGGTAAGTTGTGTCAATAGATGGCGCCTGAGCCTGCTGCTGTCGGGTCTAGCTGCAAGTGTGTCTGTCTGTCTGTCACTGTCTTGTTGAAGTGGCTTGTCTGTCACTCAGGCGACAGGGGCAGCCCTGCCCGAGGCGTTGATAGGGGTAACTCAGGTAAGGAATTTTTTTGACCAAGAAAGCCATCCAGCCATTCATCAATCCAGCCAGTCAGCCAGCCAACCAGCTAGCCAGCCAGCCAGCTAGCCAGCCAGGCAGGCAGCCAGCCAGGCAGGCAGCCAGCCAGCCAGCCAGCCAGCCAGCTAGCCAGCCAGGCAGGCAGCCAGCCAGCCAGCTAGCCAGCCAGGCAGGCAGCCAGCCAGCCAGCCAGCTAGCCAGCCAGCTAGCCAGCCAGGCAGGCAGCCAGCCAGCCAGCCAGCCAGCCAGGCAGGCAGCCAGGCAGGCAGCCAGCCAGCCACACAGCCAGCCAGCCACACAGCCAGCCAGCCAGCCACACAGCCAGCCAGCCAGCCAGCCAGCCACACAGCCAGCCACACAGCCAGCCAGCCACACAGCCAGCCAGCCAGCCACACAGCCAGCCAGCCAGCCAGCCAGCCACACAGCCAGCCAGCCAGCCACACAGCCAGCCAGCCAGCACACAGCCAGCCAGCCACACAGCCAGCCAGCCAGCCAGCCACACAGCCAGCCAGCACACAGCCAGCCAGCCAGCCACACAGCCAGCCAGCCAGCCACACAGCCAGCCAGCCAGCCAACAGCCAGCCAGCCACACAGCCAGCCAGCCAGCCCACACAGCCAGCCAGCCACACGCAGCCAGCCAGCCACACAGCCAGCCAGCCAGCCAGCCAGCCACACAGTCAGCCAGCCAGCCACACAGCCAGCCAGCCAGCCAGCCAACGTAGCCAGCCAGCCACACAGCCAGCCAGCCGCCAGCCAGCCAGCCCACACAGCCAGCCAGCCACACAGCCAGCCAGCCAGCCAGCCAGCCACACAGCCAGCCAGCCAGCCAGCCACACAGCCAGCCAGCCAGCCAGCCACACAGCCAGCCAGCCAGCCAGCCAGCCACACAGCCAGCCACACAGCCACACAGCCAGCCAGCCACACAGCCACACAGCCACACAGCCAGCCAGCCACACAGCCACACAGCCACACAGCCACACAGCCAGCCAGCCAGCCACACAGCCACACAGCCAGCCACACAGCCAGCCACACAGCCACACAGCCACACAGCCAGCCACACAGCCACACAGCCAGCCAGCCAGCCAGCCAGCCAGCCAGCCAGCCAGCCACACAGCCAGCCAGCCAGCCACACAGCCAGCCAGCCAGCCAGCCAGCCACACAGCCAGCCAGCCAGCCAGCCAGCCACACAGCCACACAGCCAGCCAGCCAGCCAGCCAGCCAGCCAGCCAGCCAGCCAGCCACACAGCCACACAGCCACACAGCCAGCCAGCCAGCCAGCCACACAGCCAGCTAGCCAGCCAGCCAGCCAGCCAGCCACACAGCCAGCCAGCCAGCCAGCCACACAGCCAGCTAGCCAGCTAGCCAGCCAGCCAGCCACACAGCCAGCCAGCCACACAGCCAGCCAGCCACACAGCCAGCCAGCCACACAGCCAGCCAGCCACACAGCCAGCCAGCCAGCCAGCCACACAGCCAGCCAGCCAGCCAGCCAGCTAGCCAGCCAGCCAGCCAGCCAGCCAGCTAGCCAGCCAGCCAGCCAGCCAGCTAGCCAGCCAGCCAGCCAGCCAGCTAGCCAGCCAGCCAGCCAGCCAGCCAGCCAGCCAGCCAGCCAGCCAGCCAGCCACACAGCCAGCCACACAGCCAGCCAGCCAGCCACACAGCCAGCCAGCCATCTCAATCATTGCACAACATCATTAAAACTGACGTATTAAACTGCCCAAATCACCCAACCTAACCTAACCGAAAACCCCACCACCAATAGAAACGGGACATATAACGTCAATGCTACGATTTTTAGTACACCCGTTTTTAGCCGTAGGGGGAAAGATGCGTCAGAATATGATGTAGTGTTGGAAAGAGCGGATTGAAACATGGAGGTCAGTAACGGATTAATTATTCTTCCTGTTGTCTTGCTAAAGCATCTTTATCAAGGCTTTTGAATCACGTTTGGTGAATTCAAATTTTTAATTAATAATTAGCCACAAAATAAATAATTCAATCGCTAATTGGAAACGGTGAAAGAGAGAGAGAGAGAGAGGGCTTTGTAACTATTTAATTAGTCAAAAATTGGCAATAATTCTCACGAGTAGTACGATAATTAAGAGGGAAAAAATGAATGCATGCAATTCTCACGTTCAATTCATCTACGGGGTAATATTTATGCTTTTGGACCCACCATTAAGGGAATTAAAACAAGGGACGTTAAAACGGGCCGGAGGAAATATAATGGTCTCCGCCGCTAAAGCCAAATATATACGTTTTCTCTGGACAAACCCAAATATACGTTTTCTTTGGACGTCGGGGCCGGCTAGTGATCACCACGTTGGCAACACTCCGTAGTGGAAGGGGTTAATTTACCTGAATTTACCTCACTAACACCAGTGGTCTGGACGAGGGCAGGACGCCGGCGGCTTGTCGAAGGCCCTAATTTACCTCGATGATCTTTTCACCCGTTGTAAGTTAACAGTTTAACAGAGTTTTCGGCTGACAGCTACTCTGGCTGTCTACGAAGTTGGGCCAGGTCCGGAACTTTTATGAATATTGGCCTGTGAACCTTTAGGGCTTCGGCGGGTAGGCGGTTCCACGGGGTTTGTTACCCTGAAGAAGCATCTCCTCTTAATTACCAAGATGTCTCGTGTTGGCGGGTTGTTGAGACATGATCACGTGATCCAAGATCTTCTGGCGGGTCAGCTCAACTAAGCAGCCTTTGAGGCGAGAGAATTATTTGTATATACATTGAATTTTTTTTTTAGTATTTGAATGTTAGAATTTAGTAATTTAGACGGAAGCATCGAGATTAAATATTTATAGAGTAAATAGATACTTTTGATGGCTTTTAAATGCTTTTGGATTTATATTTTATTCACTGGGTGTACTGAGTATACCAAGAGGTATACCCCGCTGCTGGGTGTATACTGAGAGGTATACCCCCGCTGCTGGGTGTATACTGAGAGGTATACCCCCGCTGTTGGGTGTATACTGAGAGGTATACCCCGCTGCTGGGTGTATACTGAGAGGTATACCCCGCTGCTGGGTGTATACTGAGAGGTATACCCCGCTGCTGGGTGTATACTGAGAGGTATACCCCACTGTTGGGTGTATACTGAGAGGTATACCCCGCTGCTGGGTGTATACTGAGAGGTATACCCGCTGCTGGGTGTATACTGAGAGGTATACCCCGCTGCTGGGTGTATACTGAGAGGTATACCCCGCTGCTGGGTGTATACTGAGAGGTATACCCCGCTGCTGGGTGTATACTGAGAGGTATACCCCCGCTGCTGGTGCATACTGAGAGGTATACCCCCGCTGCTGGGTGTATACTGAGAGGTATACCCCCGCTGCTGGGTGTATACTGAGAGGTATACCCCCGCTGTTGGGTGTATACTGAGAGGTATACCCCCGCTGCTGGGTGTGTATACTGAGAGGTATACCCAGTTGCTGGGTATATACTGAGAGGTATACCCCACTGCTGGGTGTATACTGAGAGGTATACCCTGCTGCTGGGTGTATACTGAGAGGTATACCCCCGCTGCTGGGTGTATACTGAGAGGTATACCCCTGCTGCTGGGTGTATACTGAGAGGTATAGCCCGTTGATGGGTGTGTATACTGAGAGGTATACCCCGCTGCTGGGTGTATACTGAGAGGTATACCCTGCTTCTGGGTGTATACTGAGAGGTATACCCTGCTGCTGGGTGTATACTGAGAGGTATACCCCGCTGCTGGGTGTATACTGAGAGGTATACCATGCTGCTGGGTGTGTATACTGAGAGGTATACCCTGCTCCTGGGTGCATACTTAGAGATATACCCCGCTGCTGGGTGTATACTGAGAGTTATACCCTGCTGCTGTGTGTATACTGAGAGGTATACCCCGCTGCTGGGTGTATACTGAGAGGTATACCCCGCTGCTGGGTGTATACTGAGAGGTATACCCCGCTGCTGGTGTATACTGAGAGGTATATACCCTGCTGCTGGGTGTATACTGAGAGGTATACCCTGCTGCTGGGTGTATACTGAGAGGTATACCCCGCTGCTGGGTGTATACTGAGAGGTATACTCCGCTGCTGGGTGTGTACTGAGAGGTATACCCCGTTGCTGGGTGTGTATACTGAGAGGTATACCCCGTTGCTGAGTGTATACTGAGAGGTATACTCCGCTGCTGGGTGTATACTGAGAGGTATACCCCGCTGCTGGGTGTATACTGAGTGGTATACCCCGCTGCTGGTGTATACTGAGAGGTATACCCGCTGCTGGGTGTATACTGAGGTATACCCCGCTGCTGAGTGTATATACCCAGAAGTATACTCCGCTGCTGGGTGTATGCTAAGAGGTATACCCCGCTGCTGGGTGTATACTGAGGTATACCCCGCTGCTGA
>WNGS01115804.1:0-11664 GCA_020271785.1 Procambarus virginalis
ACCTATCTTTATTAGGGTAGGTTAGGTTACGTAGCCGAAAAAGTTAGGTTAGGTTAGGTTAGTGTAGGTTAGGTAGTCGGAAAACGAATTAATTTCATGAAAACTTGGCCTCTTAGGCAAATCAGGCCTTGGCTAGTAGGCTGAGAAGTGGTTCTGGCTACTAGGTACGACATACCTAGGTAGCCGTCGACTATATACTATAGTATAGATTATATATATATATATAGTATATATATCAGTATTACCGGATATATATATATATATATAATATATTCTATATATTAGCATAATAGATATATATATAGATGTGATAATATATCTATATGTTATTAAATATGACCGAAAAAGTAAGATTAATAATTCTACACGAATTTTCTCAATTTTCCTTATGTTTCTTTTTACTGTGAGGGGACGAGTTAAATTTAAAAAGCAATTCTCCAAACTTCATTCGTTATATTTCTAGTCTGACGCGACACTTGAGCGCGTTTCGTTAAAACTTATTACATTTTCAAGACTTTTAGTTTATCCTACACAACTTATGCTTATGAAACAAACATTGGCTCTTATACCTGCATTTGGGTGAGGTGATGTCATACATTAGTGGGGTGAAACACAGAAACATGGAAACCGGGGTATAGATTTGTAGAAGTAGATGTCGGGTCTATTTGAACCACCTCCAATAGCATTTGACGGTGGTTCAAATAGCTTCGGCTATCCACCTCATTATGTCCGGTCGTTGATGGTCAAGTGGTTTAGGCGTCTTGTACATACCAAGTTGCATTGCTCCTGTTGAGTATGGTGTCGAGTCACTTCTGGGGTGTGAGTTTTCATTCGCATATAGTCCTGGGGAACCATCCAGGGCTGTTCGGCATTTGTGTTCCTCACCGGTGCCCCAAAGACATGAGGTGATTTTGTAAATTGCTATGCCCAAGAGAACCATCCGAGTGCCGGGTGGTGAGGTGGTGGTTCCAATATCTTCGGCTATCACCTCATATTGTCCGGTCGTGATGGTCAGTGGTTTTAAGGCTGTCTTGTACATACCAGTTGCATTGCTCCTAGGAGTATGGGTTCGAGTCACTTCTAGGGGTGTGAGTTTCATTCGCATATAGTCCTGGGGACCATCAGGCTTGTTCGCATTGTGTTCCTCACGTGTGCCCCAAAGAATGAGGTGATTTGTAAAATGCTATGCCCAAGATAACCATCCGAGTGCCGGGTGGTGAGGGTGGTTCAAATAGCTAAATATAATAAGGGATAAATGGGTGAAACATATGAACATAAGAATAGACGGTAACCGCAGAAGGCCTATTGGCCCATACGAGGCAGCTGGGCATATAACCTCAATATATATATATATATATTATATATAATATATATATATATACTATATATATATATATATATATATATGTGTAATGAGCGTACCTAGTGAGCCGAGAACGCACTTGTTGCAGCCAAACTATGCAAAGGGCCGATTTGCGTAATAGACCAGTTTTTCATGAACTTAATTGGTTTTTCGGACTACCTAATACCCAGACCTATCCTAACCTAACCTCACTTTTTCGGCTACCCTAACCTAACCCTAACCCTATAAAGATAGGTCTAGTTAGGTTAGGTAGGGTTTGTGTTAGGTTCGGTGTTATATCTACGTTAATTTTAACTCCAATGAGAAAAAAATGACCTCATACATAAGTAATGGGGTAGCTTTACTTTTCATAAGAAAAAAATTAGAGAAAATATGTAATTCAGGAAATCTTGGCTTATTATGGCAAATCGGGCTGCATTTAGGCCAAAGTGATTCTGGCTACTAGGTACGACATATTATTATCTTTTAGACACTCCACCCACCAGGGACATGATGGCAGTTGCACGCTGTATCCACTACACTTATTCAACAAAGTAGGAATTTTGGTTTTTACCCCAAACTCAATCCTCTCCCAGGCAATGAGATAGTGTGAGACTTCTGGTGCTTTGCATCGAGCCCTGTTATGTGGAGAACTCTGTGCCAAATGCTTAATGCACGACTAGCCTATTACCACTAGCTGAAGTTTATACTTTTTAGACACCTAACCCACCAGGGGACTCGAACACTGGCACGAGGTGGCAGTTGCACGCTGTATCCACTACACTATACTTCAAAGCCATAAAGAGAGGTAGGAATTCTGGTGTATTTAACCAACCAGAACTCCAATCCTCTCCCAGGCAATGAGATAGTGTGAGACCTCTGGTGCTTTGCATCGAGCCCTGTTATGTGGGAGAACTCAGTGCCAAATGCTTAATGCACACTCTAGCCTATTACCACTAGCTGAAGTTTATAACTTTTTAGACACTCCACCCACCAGGGAACTCGAACACTGGCCAACGAGGTGGCAGTTGCATGCTGTAGAAACTACACTATACTTCAAAGCCATAAAGAGAGGTAGAATTCTGGTGTATTTAACCAGCCAGAACTCCAATCCTCTCCCAGGCAATGAGATAATGTGAGACCTCTGGTGCTTTGCATCGAGCCCTGTTATGTGGGAGAACTCAGTGCCAAATGCTTAATGCACAGACTAGCCTATTACCACTAGCTGAAGTTTATAATTTTTAGACACTCCACCCACCAGGGGACTCAAACACTGGCCAACGGTGGCAGTTCGATGTCCGGTCGTGATGGTCAAGCGGTTTAAGGCGTCCCTGTACATACCAGTTGCGTTGCTCCTGGCAGTATGGGTTCGAGTCACGTCTGGGGTGGTAGTTTTCAGTTGTATCTAGTCCTGGGGACCATTCAGGCTTGTTTGCATTTGTTTCTCACGTGTTGCCCCCAAAAAATGAGGTGATTTGATAAAATGCTATGCCCAAGATTACCATCCAAGTGCCGGTGGGGAAGGGGTTCATATAGCTTCGGCTACACTTCCTTATGTCCGGTCGTGAGGGTCAAGCGGTTTAAGGCGTCCCTTTACATACCAGTTGCGTTGCTCCTGGCAGTATGGGTTCGAGTCACTCTTGGGGTGTGAGTTTTCAGTTATATATATATATTTATATATATAATATATATATATATATATATATATATATATATATATATATATATATATATCTATATATAGATATATATATATATATATATATATATATTTATATATATATATATATATATATATATATATATATATATATATAATATATATATATATATATATATATATATATATATATATATAATTATTATATATATATATATATATATAACGGGTATAAAATCAACCAGTCCTGAAAATTATTTTCACTTGAGAATGAACCATGGAGGTTCGAAACGTTGTGCAAATTGTATAAATATGTGTAATACATCTATATTAATTCACTTCTTTTCTTCACCTTGAAATTACGAAAATGAGTTTTGGAGAACTTTTATTTCAGCTAAGCCCTGATGCTTTGAAAATAGAGGGATAGAAGCCCTAAATCAGATGATAGTAAATACAGAATATACAGTCATATTAATGAGAACATGTTAAAAGAAAACTGCTGCCAGTAACACCAATATATATATATATACATATATATATATATATGCAATATATCACCTCATTCTTTGGGGCACAGTGAGGAACACAAATGCGAACAAGCCTGAATGGTCCCCAGGACTATAGCGAATGAAAACTCACACCCCAGAAGTGACTCGAACCCATACTCCCAGGAGCAACGCAACTGGTAACTACAGGGCGCCTTAAAATAGTTTTCTGTGCTACATGGAAAATCATTCTATATATATGACTAATATATATATATATATATATATATATATATATAATATATATATATATATACTAATATATATATAATATATATATATATATTATATATAATATAGACATATATATGACTATAATATATATATATATATATATATATAATATATATATATATATATATATATATATATATATATATATATATATATATATATATATAATATAATGAAAACTCACACCCCAGAAGGACTCGAACCCATACTCCCAGGAGGCAACGCAACTGTAACTACAGGGCGCCTTAATCCGCTTGACCATCACGACCGGACATAAGGAAGTGATAGCCTAAGCTATTTGAACCACTTCCCCGCCGGCACCTGGATGGTTATCTTGGGCATAGCATTTTATCAAATCACCTCATTCTTTGGGGCACACGTGAGGAACACAAATGCGAACAAGCCTGAATGGTCCCCAGACTATATGCGAATGAAAACTCACACCCAGAAGTGACTCGAACCCATACTCAACGCAACTGGTAACTACAGGGCGCCTTAATCCGCTTGACCATCACGACCGGACATAAGGAAGTGATAGCCTAAGCTATTTGAACCACTTCCCCGCCGGCACCTGGATGGTTATCTTGGGCATAGCATTTTATCAAATCACCTCATTCTTTGGGGCACACGTGAGGAACACAAATGCGAACAAGCCTGAATGGTCCCCAGGACTATATGCGAATTTGTGTTCCTCACGTGTGCCCCAAAGAATGAGGTGATTTGATCAATGCTATGCCCAAGATAACCATCCAGGTGCCGGCGGGGAAGTGGTTCAAATAGCTTAGGCTATCACTTCCTTATGTCCGGTCGTGATGGTCAAGCGGATTAAGGCGCCCTGTAGTTACCAGTTGCGTTGAGTATGGGTTCGAGTCACTTCTGGGGTGTGAGTTTTCATTCGCATATAGTCTCGGGGGACCATTCAGGCTTGTTCGCATTTGTGTTCCTCACGTGTGCCCCAAAGAATGAGGTGATTTGATAAAATGCTATGCCCAAGATAACCATCCAGGTGCCGGCGGGGAAGTGGTTCAAATAGCTTAGGCTATCACTTCCTTATGTCCGGTCGTGATGGTCAAGCGGATTAAGGCGCCCTGTAGTTACCAGTTGCGTTGCTCCTGGGAGTATGGGTTCGAGTCACTTCTGGGGTGTGAGTTTTCATTCATATATATATATATATATATATTATATATATATATATATTATATATCTATATATATATATATATATATATATATATATATAGTATATAGTATATATATATATATATATATATATATATATATATATAGTATATATATATATATATATATATATATATATATATATATATATATATATATATATATATATATAATATCCATAAATAGAATGATTTTCCATGTAGCACAGAAAACTATTTCTATTTAATTAGCTTAGCTACCCCTAAGTGCACTTATGTAGCCTCTTAGTTATAATACCTGATCCAGTACCGCCTTGCGTTAACAACGTCTGTTTATTTAGAAGCAGATGCCCTAGTGTACCACATCTTCGAAGATGTTCAATGTTCGTTGTTGGCTGCTGCTGGTGACGACGGCCGGCTTCGGATACTGACACAGTGTTTCCTCCTGTCTCGTTAGTAATTGGGCCAAAACAAACTGATTGCAATCTCTGGGAAAGTCAGAATTTTGTTTAGATGAGTTGACAGTTTTACTTGTCAGAGGTTTGTCATCAAATGTAGGACTGCCACAGCGACTATTTGGAATACATGATAAAACAACATCCTGGAAAGCTTCACCAGCCAAAGTATTACCACCTACATTGCAAACATTCATATGGGGTTTGCTACTTTTACGACTTCTCATATCCTTCACCAACTCACTCTCAGAACCTTTCTGGCTCTTCACTTCCATTAGTGCTTTGCCCTCGAGACCATTCTGGCTCTTAACACCCTTTAGCACCTCACTCTCATTACCTTTATGGCTCCTCACTTTCTTGACAAACTCACGCTCAGGAAATTCGTGATTGATCACGTAAGGGTCACTAAACCAGAAGTCCTCAGTCAGCGTCAGGCACCTGTTGACGTGTGCGTTAGTCCTGGCCGGGGTTCTCCAGACACTTGAGCGGTACACTGACATCCTGCTTCGAAACGCGGGTCTCCGAAGATTAGTGACAGTTTCAACTAACTTTTTCTCAGTCTTTGTGAAAGTCGGTTTGCCAGACGCCTGAAAAAAACATTCAAATAGAACATTCATTTAAGCTATAAAATAATTTTATCATATTTCAGCACAGGAAAGTTGTAGCCAATATTAGCTACATTGGGATTGGACTTTTACAGATAGTCAGAGATAAGATTGGATAGGCCAAACAGCAGAAAAAACATACCTACTAGATTGACCAGACCACACACTAGAAGGTGAAGGGACGACGACGTTTCGGTCTGTCCTGGACCATTCTCAAGTCGATTGACAATCGACTCCAGGTCGGACCGAAACGTCGTCGTCCCTTCACCTTCAAGTGTGTGGTCTGGTCATCTTACATTAGCCATGTTATTGTGACTCATCGCCTGCATACCTACTAGATCTATTCAAGTACGTTTATTTATAAACGTACTATTTATAATCGATATAAACGTACTATTTATGAAGCTTATAAATTGTACAATTATATATTATACATGTAGTACATAGGATCTGAGGTGACGAATGTAATATATAAACATAACACAGAATTGTATTAGTTTGCTAACCTATAATTGAACTGACGTTAAAGCAAAAATTAATTAGTGACTCTTTTAAAAAAGGATTTTGATTCTCTTTTAAAAGTAAATAATGTAAGCAATCTATAAAATAGTTGCGTTAAACAGGCTGTGTTAACAAGAAGGATACAGTAATAAATAGGATACAATAATAGCAAATAGGATACACTTAAATTAGAAAGCTTAATTCAAATAAATCTACTGATTTTGACGATTTATTTGAGAGCAGCTCAATGGGCCACTAATATATTTAATAAATAAACTGTCCATTATCATGGATGATTCACAATTTCATACAAATACTCATTAAGATGGCTATTGTTGTCGATCTCGAGAAATAATATTGACAACATTTTTAAAAGGAAAAATTGAAGCAAAACTACAAATTAAAATTCTTACCATCAATACATCCTTTTTTTCTGCTAATTAAACCATAAAATAAGGAATTCAGTAACATAATAGTTAGCTAAAATTTATTTTTCATTCAATTTAAGTGACTTTAGTAAACTTAAGTGACAAGTGAAATAAGTTAATTATACCTCAATTTAAATATGACATTTGAAGAACTTGTAACTACCACCGTGTCTGTTTTTTTAACTTGCCTTATTAATCGGTGCATAGAACCTTAAGAGCAGAGCGAAAAGAAGCAAGAGATAGGAGGCAAGATGAACACAGATTCTAGTAGAGATCCAGTGTTGTAAGGGTGAAGGAGGGTTTGCCTCCCTCTGTGCCTGGCGACGAGAGGGACTATCTTCCATTGTTAACTAATACTCGGGTTCATCAGCTTTTCCTCTTTAAGCATATAAAATCGTCAAGGAGGGACACGGGAGCTGGTATGATCAAACATACATCCACCTAAAGTTTATAAGGAGCAGGTCAGGAGAAATATGAGATAATCGGTACAGTACTAGCTATGTACGGTACTAGCAAGTACTTGGTGGCGTGTAACTTGATCCATTCAGCATCTTTTCTTTCAATTTATAGTAGTCTGCGCAGAGAAGAATGTACAGGCATTAAATTATTGTTTACATAAAGTTCACGATTGAAAGATCTTAAATAGATAAAAAGATCTGTGACGCAGTGTTCCTTGACTTTAGCAAAGCTTTTGATACAGTGCCACATGAAAGATTGATTAAAAAGATTACGGTATTGGGGGTGCTATATAAAATTGGATTAGAGCGTGGCTAATCCAAAGGAAATAAAGAGTATAAATAAAGTTATTCTAACTCCATTTATTCTAACTAATTCTAAACATTTATTCTAAAGAGTGGGAAAATGTTGTAAGTGGAGTGTCTCAAGGCTCATCCTACGTGTCCAGCGTAGGATGACGAAGTTAATTCCCTAAATTAGAAATCTTTCATATGAAGAAAGATTAACTAAGCTTAAGTTGCATTCATTGGAAAGGCGAAGAGTTAGGGGTGACATGATGGAGGTTTACAAGAGGATGAATGGACATAACAAAGGGGATATTAATAGGGTATTGAAAGTATCAACACAGGACAGAACGTGAAACAATGGGTATAAATTGGATAAGTTTAGATTTAGGAAAGACTTGGGTAAATACTGGTTCAGTAACAGGGTTGTTGATTTGTGGAACCAATTGCCGAGTAACATTGTGGAGGTGGGGTCCCTCGATTGTTTCAAGCATGGGTTGGACATGTATATGAGTGGGATTGGGTGGTTATAAATAGGAGCTGCCTCGTATGGGCCAATAGGCCTTCTGCAGTTGCCTTTGTTCTTATGTTCTTATGTTCTTATAGGTGTCCAACCCTCGCTTGAAACAATCGAGGGATCCCACCTCCATCACGTTACGCGGTAATTGGTTCCACAAATCAACAACCCTGTTACCGAACCAGTATTTACCCAAGTCTTTCCTAAATCTAAACTTATCCAATTTATACCCATTGTTTCGTGTTCTGTCTTGTGTTGATACTTTTAATACCCTATTAATATCCCCTTTGTTATGTCCATTCATCCACTTGTAAACTTCAATCATGTCACCCCTAACTCTTCGCCTTTCCAGTGAATGCAATTTAAGCTTTATTAATCCTTCTTCATACGAAATATTTCTAATTTGGGGAATTAACTTTGTCATCCTATGCTGGACACGTTCAAGTGAATTTATATCCATTCTATAGTACGGCGACCAAAACTGAACTGCATAATCTAAATGGAGCCTAACCAGAGCAAGATATAGCTGAAGAACCACACCAGGTGTCTTGTTACTAACGCTTCGATTAATAAATCACAGTGTCCTATATGCCTTATTATGACCATTCATGCATTATGAACATTCATGCATAAATTGGGCGTAACCAGAGAAAGATATAGCTGAAGAACCACACCAGGTGTCTTGTTACTAACGCTTCGATTAATAAATCCAAGTGTGCTATTTGCCTTATTACGAACATTCATGCATTGATCCTTTTGTTTTAAATTCCGGTAATTGGTTCCACAAATCAACAACCCTGTTACCTAACCAGTATTTACCCAGTACATAAGAACATAAGAACAAAGGCAACTGCAGAAGGCCTATTGGGCCATACGAGGCAGCTCCTATTTATAACCACCCAATCCCACTCATATACATGTCCAACCCATGCTTGAAACAATCGAGGGACCCCACCTCCACAATGTTACGCGGCAATTGGTTCCACAAATCAACAACCCTGTTACTGAACCAGTATTTACCCAAGTCTTTCCTAAATCTAAACTTATCCAATTTATACCCATTGTTTCGCGTTCTGTCCTGTGTTGATACTTTCAATACCCTATTAATATCCCCTTTGTTATGTCCATTCACCCACTTGTAAACCTCTATCATGTCACCCTGTTACGACTCTGGGTTCTTTAGATGGAAACCAGAGGTCAAAATTGAGCTTATTAACGACAATATGGCAGGGCACGCATAGAGTGTTGATGCTGTTTGTAATCTTCCCTGCCAGTCGTAAGACTATTCTTGTTTCTCAAGAGTATTTAAAGATTGAGCTTGGGGTTGTTTATTAAATAATAAAATAGGCATCAACTATGTTTACTAATACTGTCTAATCATGTGTAAAGTAAACCTGAGTAAATTTAGTATTGGCACCAGTATGATTAGTTGAACAGTCTGCTGGCAGCATAGCTTTCGGAGACGGGAGACGCTCTTCTTGGCTGACTGGTTGTGGTGGAAGGAAGTGCCTCTCCCTCCTCTTATTTATTTCTTCTGTATCTTCGTCTGGTTAAGTTTTCTTTGCTATTTTTGTGGTTATATTGTGGCATACCTATCGTTATATGTGTAGAGTAGTATACCTGGGGTGTAGTAAGTATATTTAAGTATTTTGTACCTGTTATGCTAACTGGGGTCCCAGTGTCCCACGTGGTCCCCTACCCTAGGCTGTCTCTAGTGTGTTATAGTAGAGCTTTACCCTAGCTTGCTTCCAGTGTAAAACCTTGTATCCTGTCTATGTGGACCAAGGCTTTTAACGTAAGATTGGGTGGTAAAGTTAGTATTAAATTGTTATTGGTGTGATTGTGTATGGGGGGTGTTAAGGGGTTAATAAATAAGTAAGCTTGAACAGAGTATCCCTTGTTCCTGTGTGGGAGTACAATAATCATTTCCTAGACTAACCAGGTTAGTAGCAAGCAGTTATTATTGTGAGTTTTTACTTTGGGGGCCGGGCCTTTTGTTCTCCCATATCTTGATACCTCTAGTCTTCTTACCCTTACCCCTTAATAGTACCAAGTTCCCCATAGCAAGCCCACTATTGTTCATAACACACCCCTAACTCTTCGCCTTTCCAGTGAATGCAAATTAAGCTTTGTTATTCTTTCTTCATATGAAAGATTTCTAATTTGGGGAATTAACTTAGTCATCCTACGCTGGACACGTTCAAGTGAATTTATATCCATTCTATAATATGGCGACCAAAACTGAACTGCATAATCTAAATGGGGCCTAACCAGAGCAAGATATAGCTTGAGAACCACACCAGGTGTCTTGTTACTTACGCTGCGATTAATAAATCCGAGTGTCCTATTTGCCTTATTACGAACATTTATGCATTGATCCTTTTGTTTTAAATTCTTACTAATTATAACTCCCAGATCCCTTTCGCAATCCGACTTCGCAATCTCAACACCATCTAGCTCGTATCTTGTAACTCTATCATCATTACCTAGCCTCAGAACTTTACATTTATCAGCATTAAACTGCATCTGCCAGTCCTTTGACCATTTCAAAACCCTATCTAGATCAACTTGAAGTGATAGTGAGTCCTCCTCCGAATTAATTTCCCTACCGATTTTCGTATCATCGGCAAATTTGCAAATGTTGCTACTCAAACCCGAATCTAAATCATTTATATATATTATAAACAACAGAGGGCCCAAGACAGAGCCTTGAGGCACTCCACTTACAACATTTTCCCACTCTGACTTGACTCCATTTATACTAACTCTCTGTTTCCTTTGGTATAGCCATGCCCTAATCCAGCTTAATATAGCACCCCCAATACCATGAGCCTCTATCTTTTTAATCAGTCTTTCATGTGGCACTGTATCAAAAGCTTTGCTAAAGTCAAGGTACACAACATCACAATCCTTACCACTATCAACTGCCTCAACTATGCTAGAATAAAAAGATAACAAATTTGTTAAACATGAACGGCCATTTATAAAACCATGTTGCGACTCAATTATTAATTTATGTTTTTCAAGATGAAGACGAATTTTATTTGCTATTATAGATTCGAGTAACTTTCCCACAATAGACGTTAGGCTAATTGGTCGATAGTTAGACGCAAGTGATCTATCTCCTTTCTTAAAAACTGGTATCACATTAGCAACTTTCCAAAACTCTGGCACCCTGCCTGACTCTATTGATTTATTAAATATGATTGACAGTGGGTCACAAAGCTCCCCTTTGCATTCTTTAAGCACCCTGGCAAACACTTCATCCGGCCCTGGGGATTTGTTTGGTTTGAGTTTTTCTATTTGTTTAAGAACATCCTCCCTGGTAACTGCTAAACTCGTCAACCTGTCCTCGTCCCCACCCACATAGACTTGTTGGGCTGAAGGCATATTGTTAAGTTCCTCTTTAGTAAATACAGATACAAAATATTTATTAAAAATACTACTCATCTCTTCATCACTATCTGTTATTTGACCTGTC
>WNGS01115806.1:0-11808 GCA_020271785.1 Procambarus virginalis
ATTATACTGGTGTAACATGTATGATGAGCTTATATCATTATACTGGTGTAACGTGTATGATGAGCCTATATCATTATACTGGTGTAACATGTATGGTGAGCTTATATCATTATAGTGGTGTAACATGAATGATGAGCCTATATCATTATACTGGTGTAACATGTATGATGAGCCTATATCATTATACTGGTGTAACATGTATTGTGAGCCTGTATCATTATACTGGTGTAACATGTATGGTGAGCTTATATCATTATACTGGTGTAACATGTATGGTGAGCCTGTATCATTATACTGGTGTAACATGTATGATGACCCTATATCATTATACTGGTGTAACATGTATGGTGAGCTTATATCATTATACTGGTGTAACATGTATGGTGAGCCTATATCATTATAGTGGTGTAACATGTATGGTGAGCCTGTATCATTATACTGGTGTAACATGTATTGTGAGCCTATATCATTATACTGGAGTAACTTGTATGGTGAGCCTATATCATCATACTGGAGTAACTTGTATGGTGAGCCTATATCATCATACAGGTGTAACTTGTAGTAGTGACCCACACCCACAGTTTCCTATATATACCGGGAGAGTTGAGGGCATTCAGGAGACATTGAGTTATTCACGAGCCGTAATGGTCGGCTCGTAACACACCACTCCTTAACACAGCTTCACAAGTGTACTGCCACCATTGACCATCACCACCCCTTAACACAGCTCCACAAGTGTGCTGCCACCATTGACCATCACCACCCCTCAACACAGCTTCACAAGTGTCCTGCCACCATTGACCATCACCACCCCTTAACACAGCTTCACAAGTGTCCTGCCATCATTGACCATCACCACCCCTCAACACAGCTTCACAAGTGTGCTGCCACCATTGACCATCACCACCCCTCAACACAGCTTCACAAGTGTCCTGTGTTGCGGTGTTGGATGGTGGTGGTGGTGTTACCGCTGACGGACCACCCAACCCACAACTCGACAAATGCTCATATTTCACTAGGAGATCACACTAGGCACTTCTGGCTCTTGGAGAGGGGCTCAACGTCACACGTTTAGGGGATGCGGCTCCAACACGCAGCCTTGTTGTCACGTGCACACACCCACTCGAGCCGCTGTGACTCCCCACTCTCTCCTTATGGAATATGACCTCCTCAATCCCCTTTGTCTTACTAGACTTCTGTCTTACCCTGTCCACAGCAGTGGTTCCTGTTTCTTGCTCTCTCTCTCCTTCTTTACTATTTCCTGGGAAGCCTCACTGGGACAAGTGCAAACACCAGCAAATTTGAATACATTTACTGGACGAAGTACATAACAATACACGCATACATATAATAATAATGATGAATCCTATACTCTGTACTATTATAATCAGGTTGCACTCCAACACCATCAGAACTCTATCCTCAGCTTGCTAAGTGGTATCCTATCTCTTGGTATTACCTAATATTATCAACCTCCTCAAGTAGATTAAGTCTTACAATATAATGTTACACTACCATCAAGAGAATGTATACATATATATATACCTATAAACACATATAAGGCAAATCAGCATTTGAATGCAATAACATACATATATATATATCAGTATAAATGATCCGTGCCACACAACGAATCAATCGACCATTCTATCAGTCTTAGAATACATATATATCTGTAGGTACTCCTGCCTACGTCTGTAACTCTAAACTTCAATATACACTTCTTGGCACATAAATGGCAAACGATCACTCACCTCTCACTGCGTCGTTCACGCTAATGACAAACACTCTCACCTCCATACAAGTGATCATTTAGAACTATTTCACTACCCTGACAACTTCAGGTTCCTCAGGGCTTAAACACCAGGATCCTCTGCAGCTCCTCCAGGCTGCTACCATGAAGATTCCTTGAACAACTATGGTGCTTCCCTACTCCTATTAGGATCATCCACAGCTCTCCTGGCTGCTGCACCATAAGTTTCCTCGAATAACTGTGGCACTTCACCACCTCTGCAGAAGCACGTGACACTCCTCCTCACTGCTTCTTCATAGCTCGGGGTCCTCTCCTCCCCTGCCTTGGAGTCTCATCAACCACTCCCTCTGTGCTGGCTTCCAAGTCCTCAGCAACTTCTTCCCCAAAGACAAACCTGCAACCCATTTGCACTCCAATAAATTGTTTCCCTTTTTAACACATAAACAAAATTAATCATACAACATCTTTGTCTCCAATCTCTATCTGTCCTCTACATTTAATGAGAGTGGACTCCCCCGTGGGCGAGTCCATGCGCCACCTCGCTGGGCGAGCCTCACTCACGCTGGGAGGGGCCTCCTCCCTCAGGAGCCGGGCTCCTTCAGTTGCCCGCCAGCGCTCAGAGAAGACGGACGTCGCTCCGCGCTCCTCCCACTTCACTCTCTTATTTTAGGCTTTCTGCCATACCAAAACATTTCTAACTTGAAAATAAACATCGCTACTGTCGCTGGGCACACGACCAACTACAAGCAAACACTATGAACTGGCTTAAATCGGGCTTACCACAGATTATCTGGTCGAGGGCGCTTCTCCCTCTGACAACGTCTGACCAGGGCGCTTGTCACAGCCCACAAAACTGTCACTGGGCGGCTTAATACTCTCTCCTCGCCGTCCAGGACTTGAGACCACAACGTCTTCAGCTCGATTCAACAGCTGGAACGTCTGCACCTTCTCTTCTCTTGGAGATAATATCACTAGGGGTTCCCTCCTGGCGGGAGCTCGACGAAGCGCGGCTTCTCCCCTGCGATGTCTGGCCTCAAGTGAGGTCATCGCCCTCCACAAGCGAGCCTCACGCCTCCAGTAACTTGTCCACATCTCCAACAAGTCATTTATCTGTTTTCTAGTTCATTGCCCATAATCTCAAACTTTTATATAAATTCAACACACTATTTTACATCTGTGTTATCGCCTCTATAATTCCTGGACCTTCCAGTTAGGTCAGGCTTGCTGAATAACTCTCAAAGGGTGAGACTCGTTTCTCCTGCAGGCTGAGATCATAACACTCCCCTCCCCTTATTTTTGAGAGTTATTCCAGTGGCAAAGCTCGGGATAATACATCCGCCACCACACTGTCTCGTTCTCCAACCGATTGGTTCGACCGGTTGATCTGCTTACGTACTCTTCAGAGTCTACAACTACTTCATTGCACCTTGCAACATCTGGCTCACAACTCGCCCGAAACATGATCTTCTCACAAACGATTTGACTTCCCTGACACCTCTTGGCTAGGCTGTCCTCCTTGGACGCCTGCACTCCATCGGTCAACTCTACTTATTGTTTCCACCCTCCGTTTCCTTGTCTTCTTCTCTTCACGTCCAGAGTCAGACATCTACTGTCTGTACCTCCTCTGTCGTCTTCACACTTCCATATACTGCCATTATACTTTCGTCTCCTGCCATCATACTTCACTCCCTCGTCTTCACCGACGATCCTCCTTTCGTCTCCTCATTTATCCGAGACCTCATCCTGTTTGACTTCCATCGAGTCCTCGGCTTTCTTCTACTCCTCCATGCTTGTATCATCATCCTCTTCTCACACTTCTCGCCTCTATACAACTCCATTTCTTCTCCTTCAACTCTTCTTTGTTCCCTAAAGTTTCTCCGAGCCCTGTACTACATCCAACAGCACTCGATCGTACATGTTGCTTTACCTCTCCTAGAGTGCTCGTAAGCATCTCTCCACACATACTGTCTCTTCTCCTTCCATTTTCTCGGCTATTACTCTTCTTCACTATCTCTCCTCCGCGTTTTCTGTGAAACATGTCAACTCCTGACATCTCAAACAACTTAACTCTACTATCCAAATGCCTCTGTGCTCGTGGACACTTGACGCTCTACTCCCGTCCTCAGTATGTCCACATCCTTCCTCACTTCTGCTCAGCACAGTTGCACTCACCTTCCGACCCTTAGTTTCAGCAGGCTGGGGTCTACTCAGGTTCGCTCTCTTCACATGATTTTTCTTTGGCTGGGCCATCTTCACTTTTGGCCTCACCGAGACTTCATCTTCCTGAGCTGGACCTTCATCAAACAGCCACGCTATATCTACGTCGATATCTTCTACCGGCTGAATAGACACTGTCTCATCTTCTCCAGCGTCTTCCTCGTCGGCTACCTCTGCCTTCATCACTACCGAGACAGGGTACTCAATGGCTTGGCGGTCTCCTGACTCATCTCCTCGGATGTCAGTCAGGTTCACACTCTCAGGTGTCCCACCCGTGCCGTGGCCTTCTGGGCACTCCTCTGGCACAGTCTCCGCTATGACTCTTGGCAACACCTTTGTCCCGCACAAGTCATTCCCCAGGATCATTTGGACTCCTGGAACAGGTATGTCGGGGCACACTCCCAACATCACCTCCGCCGACACATATTCCGACCTTAGCTGGACAGTACAAACGGGCATGTCACTCTCAGACAATAACCCATATACTTTCATCTTTCTCCTGCCAGCTAACCGTCGATCATTCCCAATCAGGCTTCTCGCAATCACGCTCTGATTAGCTCCGGTATCTCTTAAGATACCAACTTCTACCTCAGGTTGGCCTCCTATACTGATCCAACCTTTACTTATGAACGGCCTATACCTCTCGTTCACTAAGTTCACCATCTGTGGTTTGTCTCGGAACACATTAGTATATTTACTTCGGGGGTCACACATGGCCAGGGTCACAATTCTCTTGCCCTGCCGACAATCTCGCATCACGTGACCCAATCCGTTACAGTTGTAACATCTCACCTGGGAAAAGTTTCTTCTATATGTACCAGAGTGGTTCTGACTCTGTCCACTCGCATGAGAGTTCCTCGGGCCAGGTACACTACTTGCACTCTGTGGGGCTTTACTGGACTCTTGATTTCCTGGATAATGATTTGTCTCTCGTTTAGCTCCTTCATCTTCACTTTCAGACGAAGTGCGCGACCTACTCTTCTGAGTTTTAGGGTATTTACGTTTATCCGCCCATTTATCAAAATTCTTCTCACCCCAGACTCTTCTGGGTCTTTCGTAATTTCTTCCTCCCCAGACTCCACTGGATCTGCCATTGCTACGTCTCACCTCATTCTTCACTCTGTTCTCCCTTCGTGCCGTCTTAATTCTCTCTTGTTCTGCTTTAGCGGCCTCCATCTTTATCATAGCCAGTTCAGCCTTGGCCGTTTCTTGTTCGGCCTTGGCTCTCTCTTGTTCAACTTTAAATTTTTCCTGTTCAGCTTTAGCCTTTTCTTGTTTGGCTTTAGCTCGCTCTTGCTCGGCTTTGGCTTTCTCTTGCTCAGCTTTAGCCTTTTCTTGTTCGGCTTTAGCTTTCTCTTGCTCAAGCCGAGCCTGCCTCTCTTCACGTTGCAGCTGTACCTCATTGTCTCCTGGTTCCAACTTTGGTTCCACCTCGCGCCTCTCAAGGCTGCTTTCCCTGCTGCTACTTGAGTTTACATTAATTCCTTCGTCACTTGGCGCATCATCCGTTTCCTCTGAAATTTCTTCCAACCTATCGGGTTCTTCATTCTGAGGCAGGGTTTCAGCTCCTCCTTGCTGGTACTGTGTTTCCTCTTGTTCACATTGGTGTTTCGCTTCCTTCTCTTCTTCTGCTTTTTGTTCCCTTAACCAAGTCCGCAGCGCCTCGCGTCCATCCTCTACCTTATCATGCCTACCCTTTAGGCCGAAATGGTCTTCCAACATCCTTATCTGCCTCCTAGTGCACATGTCTAGAATCTTCTCGTCATGAGTTTTGCAGAACATGCTTACTCTGTCTATCTGTGTTATTGCCTTGATTTCCTTTCGTTTACTAGACGCCCTATTTGGCTTCAACCTAACACCATACATTTTAGCGATCAACCAAAGTTGTTCCTGGGTACAATTTTGCAAGATTTCATCATCCCCTGTATCAATGTACTTCTGGGCTCTAGCAAGGTCTTTCTCCGAACCTCTAAAATTCAGGACCGCTGTCATCCTGTCCTGTGAGTCTTCCCGAGAGAGAGAATATACACCTGCAGTCCCACAGTGTATCTATTTTGAAAAGGGGTGTACAAATCCACTCTTGGACAGGGTGTGGGTGTGTCAGTTCACTCTCCCGGACACAGGCCCCCAATTTTGTTGCGGTGGTGGTTTGGATGGTGCTACCGCTGATGGACCACCCAACCCACAACTCGACAAATGCTCATATTTCACTAGGAGATCACACTAGGCACTTCTGGCTCTTGGAGAGGGGCTCAACGTCACACGTTTAGGGGATGCGGCTCCAACACGCAGCCTTGTTGTCACGTGCACACACCCACTCGAGCCGCTGTGACTCCCCACTCTCTCCTTATGGAATATGACCTCCTCAATCCCCTTTGTCTTCCTAGACTTCTGTCTTACCCTGTCCACAGCAGTGGTTCCTGTTTCTTGCTCTCTCTCTCCTTCTTTACTATTTCCTGGGAAGCCTCACTGGGACAAGTGCAAACACCAGCAAATTTGAATACATTTACTGGACGAAGTACATAACAATACACGCATACATATAATAATAATGATGAATCCTATACTCTGTACTATTATAATCAGGTTGCACTCCAACACCATCAGAACTCTATCCTCAGCTTGCTAAGTGGTATCCTATCTCTTGGTATTACCTAATATTATCAACCTCCTCAAGTAGATTAAGTCTTACAATATAATGTTACACTACCATCAAGAGAATGTATACATATATATATACCTATAAACACATATAAGGCAAATCAGCATTTGAATGCAATAACATACATATATATATATCAGTATAAATGATCCGTGCCACACAACGAATCAATCGACCATTCTATCAGTCTTAGAATACATATATATCTGTAGGTACTCCTGCCTACGTCTGTAGCTCTAAACTTCAATATACACTTCTTGGCACATAAATGGCAAACGATCACTCACCTCTCACTGCGTCGTTCACGCTAATGACAAACACTCTCACCTCCATACAAGTGATCAGTTAGAACTATTTCACTACCCTGACAACTTCAGGTTCCTCAGGGCTTAAACACCAGGATCCTCTGCAGCTCCTCCAGGCTGCTACCATGAAGATTCCTTGAACAACTATGGTGCTTCCCTACTCCTATTAGGATCATCCACAGCTCTCCTGGCTGCTGCACCATAAGTTTCCTCGAATAACTGTGGCACTTCACCACCTCTGCAGAAGCACGTGACACTCCTCCTCACTGCTTCTTCATAGCTCGGGGTCCTCTCCTCCCCTGCCTTGGAGTCTCATCAACCACTCCCTCTGTGCTGGCTTCCAAGTCCTCAGCAACTTCTTCCCCAAAGACAAACCTGCAACCCATTTGCACTCCAATAAATTGTTTCCCTTTTTAACACATAAACAAAATTAATCATACAACATCTTTGTCTCCAATCTCTATCTGTCTTCTACATTTAATGAGAGTGGACTCCCCCGTGGGCGAGTCCATGCGCCACCTCGCTGGGCGAGCCTCACTCACGCTGGGAGGGGCCTCCTCCCTCAGGAGCCGGGCTCCTTCAGTTGCCCGCCAGCGCTCAGAGAAGACGGACGTCGCTCCGCGCTCCTCCCACTTCACTCTCTTATTTTAGGCTTTCTGCCATACCAAAACATTTCTAACTTGAAAATAAACATCGCTACTGTCGCTGGGCACACGACCAACTACAAGCAAACACTATGAACTGGCTTAAATCGGGCTTACCACAGATTATCTGGTCGAGGGCGCTTCTCCCTCTGACAACGTCTGACCAGGGCGCTTGTCACAGCCCACAAAACTGTCACTGGGCGGCTTAATACTCTCTCCTCGCCGTCCAGGACTTGAGACCGCAACGTCTTCAGCTCGATTCAACAGCTGGAACGTCTGCACCTTCTCTTCTCTTGGAGATAATATCACTAGGGGTTCCCTCCTGGCGGGAGCTCGTCAAAGCGCGGCTCCTCCCCTGCGATGTCTGGCCTCAAGTGAGGTCATCGCCCTCCACAAGCGAGCCTCACGCCTCCAGTAACTTGTCCACATCTCCTAACTGGTCATTTATCTGTTTTCTAGTTCATTGCCCATATTCTCAAATTTTATTTAAATCCAACACACCATCTTACATCTGTGTTATCGCCTCTATAATTCCTGCACCTTCCAGTTAGGTCAGGCTTGCTGAATAACTCTCAAGGGGGAGACTCGTTTCTCCAGCAGGCTGAGATCATAACAGACCATACAAAGCGATCTTTTCAAGACTATCTTACAAATTGATCTTTTCCTATAATCTTTTCAATACTACCTTATGCTTTACAAGCTTGGTTACATACAACCTACAAGTACTAAAGCCAAGGGTGTATGTGAGTGCGTTATTTGCAAGCACACAGAATGAAGAAACAAGCAGCGGTCCGTAGAATTACCCAAATCTACCCAAATGTACCCAAATGTACCCAAATCCTCTTAGTATTACGTAAGTAATGAAGATATAAGGTATATTTACTTACTGTAATGTTGGTGCTGCACGTAGAACATGATCAAACCTATTTTCACTCTGAAATAATGTAATTTCATATCGAAATTCGAAGTAAATATGTAGCAGGTGACGCCGTAGGAAGTCGACGGTCCAAGCGACAAAATTGTGGAGCGACTTATCCAAGATATATGGTCGCCTGGAGAGTGTTTGCTGCCATAGCAGCCTCCTGTATACAGTGACCCAGTCGTCGCAATTCTTTGCTCAAATTGTCGCAAATTTAATTAATGATAATAACAAGTAGAATGGGTATTTGTAATAATATCTTTCATAAACAGCCACAAAACATTTAATATTTTTTTTTAAATTGTGTCTGAAAGTTAAATCAACTCCACAGGACAATGATTTTGTGATTTTGTTACATAGATACTATCGTTATTCGTTTGTATGCGTTCGCTACTTAAACTACCCATGTCGTTTTCGTTCACAGAACACCGAACCCAACACGCTCTCTGATATATTATTTAATTAATAGAGATTCACAAATAAAACTTATATTTTTATAAGTTATCAGAAAGGCAGAGATCAAATAATTCTTGTGAATCCATCACAGAGATTATATCTTATTAGACAGGAAAGATATTCATATTTTAAACAAGGTTTCTTGGCCGACGCTCTCCCTATCGATGGGAACTATGATCTTTCAAAAATCAATGTTAATTTAATCTAGATACTGTAATAAATGAAGTTTTCTGTCATAACAAAGACAGAAATATAAGCTGTAAGTTAATACTTTAGCATAAATATAACTGAAGTGAAAGTGAAGATATATGCCTTTTATAGTTACGAGATGGCTATCTAAAGGGAGTGTGAAGGCCTGCAAACAAGTGAATCAATTGTGTAATTCATTTGCATATATGCAAAGTAACATTAAAGGTCTATATGTCAGCATAAACACAAATGTAGACGATAATGTGACTACATTTCAAGGAAAATATATCTTAAATGAAACCCAAGATATGGTTAAATATATAGCCAATACCACACCATCGCCGTGTGTCGGACACATGAAAACTTCTAATGCATCAGTGTCCTGCCAGGCGGGCAATACAGGCTTCACAATTCAGAAAATTGTAATTCGGAGAGATGCGTTGATAAACGCAAAATGTTTTATATTTTAAATACAGATATAAACTTTGTTTTCAAACATTTATTGCAACAATATCTCAAGTATAAGAACCATGATATATTTTGGATTTAACAATTTCCTATAAAGTTGCAATGCTACCTTAATTGTATATGATCATCATCATATACAGACAGAAATTAACTTATAAAATGTTGAGGTAAAGATAGACGTATGTTAATTATGACACAGGATCGCTCTTAAGAACTTAATTATAAATCATAATATTATAACTATAACAATTCATTGTGTTGGGGACAGGAAGCCACAGTATATTCATACACGATAGACTTTTATCAAGGTCATCCCTAAGGTCGAATTACTGACCCCGCCCAGGATGCAACCCCCACAACAAGCTGACTAATTCCTGAGTACCTACTTACTGCTTTTTTTTTTTAGTTTAGTTCATTTATTATGCACCCCATACCCATCTTGTGGGCGGTAGTGGAAAGGTTACAGAGGCACATAATGGGCTCAGGGACTGAACCCCACAATTCATTTAGCTAAGCAAGTTACAATCTTGATGAGCTAGTTACAAAATTCAATATAAGTCGTCACATCAACAATGGGTTCGAGATCGACCTCAAGTACAGGTTCTAAATTAAGCAACTGACATATGTGGAGAGCTAGTGTCAAAATTTATATGTTTGTCCTGCACACCGCCTCCATCCAGTGGGCAGCGGTGGATAGGTTACAATCACTCAGTTACTACCTACAGTTAGCAAACTGGGGATATTTGGCTAAAATTTCTGGTAGCAGATCATTTTGAATGAAATATTTACACATCGCTGGAACATTGGTTATAGAATTGTCTCTAAATTCACGTATCTTTTCGCACTCCATCACATAGTGACGGAGGGTGTGCGAATAATTTTGTTGACACAGTTTACATTTGGTCAGGTCTACATCGGCAGATAATGAGAATTCCCAGAGATACTTGTAACCGAGTCTAAGCCGAGCAGCAGTAACATCTAGAAGTCTGCTGATTTTATTGGATGATCCATAGATGTGTGGCTCCTCTTGCATGATAGTATGATGATAGATGGAATTACTAGTGTCAATTTCACTTTGCCTCAGATCGACAAGATCTTGTTGAAGTTCTCGGTGTACTTCTGCTCTCAGATTGCTCATTGACAATCCAAGGTTACACTCAACGGCTCCTTTAAAGGCAGATTCTTGGCTAACTTATCAGCTCTATCATGCATTCGGAGGCCAACATGAGATGGAGACCACATGAAATGGACTCTGTTACCATCCTTAATAATTTTGTTGTATTGTGTCTAGCTTCGGACACGAGCATGTTACAGTTATGTCTTAAAGAGTTGAGAGCATTTAAGGATGATAAGGAGTCACTTACAATTAATGTATCAAGTTTGGAGACTTGTACACATTTCAGTGCAAGGATCAAGGCAAATAGTTCGGTCTGAAGGGTAGAGGCCCAATTGTTTATACGGACTCCCCACTCAAAGTACAAGTACTCGCCCATTGTCAGAACAACTGCACTTCCAGCTGCACCCGTGGTGCGGGTAGGGAATCATCAGTGTATATGATTGAGAGAGAGAATGCTCTGTGGACAGAGCATCAATAGGCTTAAGGCGTGAGCTTTGCCTCAAGACGAAGCTTGGGCTTATCTCTAATTTGCTTCTTGGGTGGAAGGGAGGGATTAAAACTGGAAAGGGTGTAACCTCAACGGTGCAGGAAAGTGCCGTTGTTGTTCTCTTGGTACAAATCATGAACCCTACATTCGAGTTGAGTTCCAGTTTTAGTTTATCCATTTGGAACAATGATGATCTTCAATAAAGTAAGTATGGAGGGCTTCTGTGCAAGGATTAGGATGAGTAGCCTAAGCATTTTATACCAATTGACAGTTAATTTCAGTAAACACGATCAACAACGCTCAGAATATTATAGTTCTTTTCTCATATTAAGTATCTTTGTGGTACGAGGGCACCCAAGGATTATCCTGGGCTTCGTTCTGCAATTTTTCAAGCCTCCAAGCTTTCTTTCAGGCATCAAAACAAGCAGAGCTCGACTGTTCACCAAGCAGTAAGTAGGGTCAGTATAAAGAGAGGCTCCGAGCTCTCAAGGCTGTTGCAGGTTTCATCACTCAGAGTCTATGGTGCCAATGTCAGAATTGTCAAAATGATGTCCCTTGCATACATCAGATCTCTAGTGGATTATGCTGCAC
>WNGS01115809.1:0-10719 GCA_020271785.1 Procambarus virginalis
CCCATCATGTGATCACAATATTCTAAGAGGGAATACAATTACAGAAACTATCGTAAAGATCCAGGATGATGACCTTCTAGATTACCATCGAGGAAACTATCAGGGAATGAGAGAGGAATTGCAAAACACCCATGGAGGGAGCTGATAGGTGATCACAGCATGAAATATCATGGGGAAATTTCAAAAAGGTTAGTACTGAACTCTTTCAAAGATATGTGCCAAAAGGGAGGAAAGAAAGGAATGGGAACAAGATGGATGACACAAGTAGTAAAAAGAGCATTAATAACTAAACGGAATCTCTGGAGATGGAATAAATCCACGATGAACATCCTGGATTATGAGATATATAAAGGGCATTAAATTCAGCTACCCAGTAAATCAGATTAGCCAAAGGAAACTACGAAAGAAAACTTGCCCGAAATATAAAGGATGATCCAAAATCATTCTATACATATATACGAAGTAAAACCAAAACAAAGTACTCTATTGGACCCCTAAAAGATGAGACTAACCAAGTTATATTGGATGATAAAAGGGCAGTAAACACTCTGAATGAATACTTTACATCAGCATTCACACTAGAAAGATTGAACGACATCACCTCCTTCAAACATTTGTGTGGATGATGGGAAGGGAAGGAATTAAGGGATATACCCATTACATGCGACAGAATCAGGAAGAGCAATGACAAACTAAAAGACTCAAGAGCCCCAGGTGTGGATGGATTTCAATTCAAAGTTGTACAGGAACTGGCAAATGCACTATGCTTGCCACTGAACTCTTTTTCAGAAAATCCCTGGACCAAGGGATAGTTCCCCTGGATTGGAAATACGCAAATGTTACTCATATTTAGAAAAAAAAGGCAGAAAGAGCTCGACAGAAAACTACCATCTGATCAGCTTGACATCACACATCTGCAAGCTTATAGAGAATCCTAAGGAAAGGAATCATACAACATCTCACAAAGAACAATCTTGTAAAATCAACGCAACATGGTTTGTTAAAAACCTTACTAACCTCCTCACATTTCTGGAAACAGTAACCGGCTATTCAGACAAAGGACTTCCGGTAGATGTAGCTTACATGGACTTTGCTAAAGCTTATGACAAGGTACCACATGAGAGACTTGCAATGAAATTACAGGCACATGGAATAAATGGGAGAATACTGGAATGAATAAAACAAGGGTTAAAATACAGAAAGCAAAAGGTCGTGCTAAATGGGAATGAATCTGACTGGGGAAATGTGCTAAGCGGGGTGCTACAGGGATCCATTTTGGGGCCAACCCTTATTGTCATATACATCAATGACATAGATGAGAATATTACAAACCACATCATCAAATTTGCAGATGACACTAAAATCTATGGTAGAGTGGGAAGTGAAGGTGTGATATTGAGACCTTTCAAAGAGATCTACATGAACTCCACAAATGGCTAGATGACTGGCAAATGCTTTTTGATGTAAAAAATGCAAGACCTTGCCTGTGGGGCACAACAATCCACAATCCACGTCACAGCTATCAAATTGACAGCACTACCTTACAACAGATAGATGAGGAAAAGGACTTGGCGTCAGAATCCATCATTCATTAAAAGTTGCACAAGTGGGAGCAACAGTAAAAAAAAAAAAAAAAAGAGAACCAAACCCTGGGAATAATCAAGCGCACCTTCACTTTAACCCTTTAACTGCGCAACGCGCCTCCAGGTGTTTTTATTTTTCACGTTCCATTCAAAACTCCTGCGGCTACATGGGGGTTCACATCAGCTTCCTCAGGGCTCTTGTAAACAGACGCCATCTTAAAAGAAAATCATGGTCCACATTGCCGGGTGTGAGAGCCTCAGTAGTGAGTGAGTAACCAAGGCTGGCGCTCGCAGCATGAGCGCACAGCTCTGCTGTTCAGCGTGTGACCATAGCATAGCCTAATAATGTCAAAATATATATATAACCTGTATTATTTAGCCATGATAGTATTATAGAAGAGCCTGAGTTTGATATTGACTAGGTACAATGTTCAAATATCAGTGGTTCAATGCTGTTCACGATGTTCACAATACTAGCCACAGCACCACAGCATTATTTCATTCTTCTAGGAATCTTCAAACGACTTCTTAGGTTCCTTTTCAAAATAAACTTGTGGTCAATTATTCATTTACAGAAATTAGTGACCAGGATTGTGGTTATAATTAGCATTGTGCGCGTTGTGCGTAGTATTATGGAAGGAGGAATTTTGGTAAGGGAGGGAGGAAGGGAGAGAATTGAGGTAGCCTCCACTGTGTGTGACAACCACTCTTGTTTTGCTTACCATACTAGCTTCGTGGTTTGCTATGGGGAACACACATGTACATGGGTATATACAGTGTGTTGTGTGTATATAGTGTAATAACAGCAACAGGAGTATGTTGATTGGAGCTATTTTGGTGAGGGAGGTGACGTCGTAATCGTAGCATCGTCTGCTGTCTGCTGTGTGATTTCTCATTCAGTGTATAGTGGCCACTGTACTGTTTGGACACAATACCGGCTTACTTGCATAGTTCTGGTAAATAAAACATGTAGATAAATATATAGTAACATGTGTAAATAGTGTAATAAAAACAATAACAGTATGGTGGGAGGAGCAATGTTGGCGAGTAAGATGTTGGAGTGAGGGAGGGCCTGTCTGGGTGTGGCTGCTCACATTCGTGATGTTTTGAATGTGTTGATGGTAAATGTATATAGTGTGTGACAGTGTATAGTGTGTACATATGTTGTAAATATACATAAATGAACATGAAACATTGGTGTGAATAACTGTATGATGGGAGGAGCAATGTTGGCGAATACAATGTTGGAGGAGTGAGGGGGGGGGGGCTGCTCACACTCGCGATGTTCTGAATGTGTTGATGGTGAATGTATATAGTGTGTGACAGTGTATAGTGTGTACATATGTTGTAAATACAGTATACATAAATGAACATGAAACATTGGTGTGAATAACTGTATGATGAAAGGAGCAATGTTGGCGAATACAATATTGGAGGAGTGAGGAAGGGCTGGCTGGGTGTGGCTGCTCACACTCGCGGTGTTCTGAATGTGCTGATGGTGAATGTATACAGTGTGTGACAGTGTATAGTCTGTAAATAGATTATATATATACATAAATTAGCATAATACATGGTAGATATGTACAACATATGTGTACACAAGTGTCATGCATGTAACATAGTGTCCTTGGACAGTATGGATGTTTTACTGCCATAATATAGTGTACGTGTTCATTATACATAGGATTAGCACGTAAAAACAAATAAAATGTATTTGGAACTGTGCACAAAAAATGAACAAAAATATGTTTGTGGCAACTCGTGTGCCCCGCCCCGGGCACCCCACCAGCTCCGGGAGCTGATGGCACAGGCGCACGGGGAATGATGACGTCACTCGCCACCTTACGGACCCCATAGCAGCCAAAGTAAGTACAATTTCGAAATTCTGTTGCTATACCCATATACAGAGAGGGGTTTTTGACACTTTCAGAAAAAAAAAAGAATTTTTTCCCAAGAATTTATTTCTTGCGCACTAGGGGTGTCATATTTATAGGCTCCGCAGTTAAAGGGTTAAAGAAATAGTTGTTCAATTGTATAAGTCTCTGGTGCACCTCCACCTGGATTATTGCATCCAGGCATGGATACCTCATCTTCAGAAAGACATAGTTGCTCTGGATAAGGTGCAATATCAGGCAACAAAAATCATACTAGAGCGTAGTCATCTCACGTGTCAGGAACAGTTGAGGGGCCATTGGGCTAACAACACTGAAATCAGGCATGATAGAGCGGATTGCATCGAAACATTTAAAATACTGAATAATTTGGAGGATGTTGATCCGGACAATTTCTTCAAAAGGTCATATGTAACACAAACAAGGGGCAATGGGTTCAAGCTCAACAAACCACAATGTAAGACAGAAAACAAGAGATGCTTTTTCACCCATAGGGTTGTAAACCCGTGGAACTGCCTTCTCGCTGAAGCCTTAAATGCCAAAACTCTGCTGGGTTTTAATATACAGTATAGCTGGAAAGGATCATCAAGGCAAATGGGGGGGGAGGGGACCTTTAACAAGCTGCTGGCTTCTTGTCCTCAAGGCCACAAGTATTAGTGGCCCTCAGGTAAATATATTTAGACAAGTTTTCAAGCCTGAGTACAATCTCTGCTTCCTGTCCTTACATACCTTCCATGTGCTAAAAACACATACTGGCTTACCACTTATTCTTCAAAATAACTTATGTTTAAAGCCTTTCTAATGGTTTATTATTATAATGAAATCTCATCTAGGCTCCTTTGGTAGACATCATTCTCGTTCATGGCATCAAAGGCGGTGCAGCATGGACGTGGCGCCAACATGATCAAGAGAGACAGAGGCCACTGTTGTCGCAAGAGAATCGTAGAGATATCCTTAAGGGACTTCATAAAGAAGGTAATTTTGCCTTTCTTAACTATTGAATTGTTTCTCATTTTCTTTAGGTTTATGCAAGATAAAAGGCAGTGGTTACAATGAATAGAATGAAGTAAATTTTGAAATAATAGGAGTGGAAGAAAGTTAGAGTAATAAGTGAGGAGCATGGTTGTTAATGAATGAAGTGTGTTATGGAGTAGTGAGTGACTTCTCATGTTGCAGGTCATTGTGCTTGTGTATGAAATTGAGGCTTGGAAAGAAATCATGCTGGGTTTTATTGTGTGTGTCGTGTGTGATGACAGAGATGAGACTGAAACCAAGACTTAATGAGCTATCACATTCTGTTGCTTACTAAACTAAACATGTGCTGCTTTATTTGACTGTCAGCCATGACAATATCCTTGCACTGGTGACACAGAGACTTACCATTATCCCCTGTAAGGAACTTAAAGGTGTTTGGAAGCCACTAGAGAATATTCAATCCATCTCAGAATGAACTAGAGTTAATTCATACCACAGTACTTCCAAACACTCCCTTGTCATCACAAGTGACTGCCAGTTAAGGGCTTCAGGAACTACTCATTAGCCTATCTGATCACCTAAGCTGATCACTACTGTAAGGAGAGCAGGTCATGGTGTCTGTGATAGACAAATTGCACATTTCCTAAGCTTCACTATTGTACTGCCTTATTCAGATTCTCCTCTTGCATAGCCTGTTCAGTGGTGATCACTGTGCTGGTGCCTTCACTTTCTGATGAGTCGACTTGATAATGGTCAAAGATGGAACGAAACATTGTCATTTCTTCATTTTCTGATGTATGTGGTTTAGTTGTCATTTTTATGAGCCTCTGCTGGATAGTGTTTACTTGCTCAGCCCTCACCTTCCCATGGGCACCATTCTGTATTACAGTACATATAAAAAGCAGTTTTCTGAGCAGATGATTTAGTTGCTCATGGACCCTCCCTTTCCCTTTTCACCTGTACTTGAAGATAGTTCTTAGTGTCAGGTCGTATGTGGGCTGGCTCAGGTGAGTGAATCCGAGAGTAGGTATGGTACTGCTACCTCATGGTGTTCAGCGTAGATAGTCAAGGAGTCCAATTAGTAGTTAGCAGGAGCTCTTGTTCATGATCACTTTGATGCCAAGAGAGTTCAGAAAAGCTTTGAAGTTTTATTGATTGACCTCCAAAGATCATTCTGGATTAGACAGAATATTCTCTGGTTTTCACCCAGTACATCTACGAACCTACAGGAATTATTGAAAATACCCCGTGTTATCATGATGTATGTGATCCTGCTTGATTGTGCATTTCCATCCATGGACATGGCTAATTTTAAAAAAGGCAGCTTTTTGAGCTGCTTTTCAGCTCAGTCTGAGCTGAGCTAAGACTATTCAATAGCTCAGTCGACAGAGCTTCGGCCTCACACGTGTGGGATCCACGGTTTCAGTCCCCTAGAGCCCAGGTGAAGAGAATGGCTAATTTACTTTTGGGAGCAATCAAATGATCTAATCAGAAATGTCATTTTCATATATACTGTAGTACAGTACTATCAATGCCTTATTTTTTCTTTAGATTGTTACTTACATTTCTGAGTTTCTTTGGTTTCACTAAACATGAAGAATTCATGAAGCTAACCTAAATGCACTCCTTTTTCAGTGGTAGATGAATTTTACACTTGTTGTTGGCCCTTGGATTGGTTAGTGCCATCACTAAATATACCAGTGAGAGTAATTGCTGTCAACTTTAAGAGTGGGTGGTGGAGATGGGAGAAAGTGTGCTCAAAAGAGGGTAGAGGGTAAGTAACATAGATCTAATGTTATTTGTTTTAATTAAGCCCCTTAAAATGTACAGCACTGTACAGTGCAGTGAATGTTTAAATTTGTGTTGTCTGGCAGCATCAGTATTGATACCTAATAAGATGGAAGCATTCTATGTCTACCATCGACCAGAACAGGCACCCAGAAAGGTAAGCGCCTCAAAACAAACCACTATTCTGGTTAAAATTGCTACCAAAAGCCAAACTAGTGGATAGACCTCCCCAACAGAAAAACAAGCAAACTAGTGTGATGTCACACGTCGCCGCGCCGCTGTCTGCGCAGCTTCCCCCCTCCCGGGAGGGGGAAGGGGGAGCCCCAGACCCTCCACGCCGGCTACCCACACCTCAGTTCTTGAGGCTGATGCTATAGGCGAAGGTCATGTGCTCTGGCTCCAGTGTCGCTACAGCACTGTGCTTTGCGTGTGGTGTTTGTTTTGTGGGTGCGAGAGCCAGAAGTTACAGAGCACCACTTGGTTTCCGAACTTCCACAAGCGTCACGCCGGCTTGTGGTGGTGGGTGGGAGATGGTCCAGTTTGCCCAATGTGACTTCACAGATCACGGTCTATTATTCCTATTATTTTGAATTGCCATAAGGCTGGAATGTTCATTCTGTGCTTTTGTTTTACATATCTGCACATCAAGAAAAATCTGTGCACCATGTCGGCTCCAAATGCACGCATTGTGTCTGTGATGGCTGACCGGTGGGTGGATGGATGGAGAGCTTAGGTGGGAGGCAGTATGAGAGGGGGGGGGGGAGAATCAGTGAGAGAGGGGGAGAATTAGTCAGAAAGGGAGGGAGAGAGAGATGCTAGGAGGGAGGGGGAGGTAGGGAGAGATGTTAGGAGGTAGGGAGAGATGCTAAGAGGGAGGGGGAGGTAGGGAGAGATGCTAGGAGGTAGGCAGGAAGGGACGGAAGTTAGTGAGAATTAGGGAGGGAAAGGAAGGCTGGCAGGCACAGGCAGGCAGGCACAGGCAGGCTAGCTTGCAGCAGGCTGGCAGGCAGGAGTGAGTGGTAGTCACGCGGTTGAACCGCGTGACCTTGAGAGTATGGATGTAGGGGGCAGGTGGTTAGTCGGTGGTGGGGGCGAGACCGGCTCATTCCCGAAGATAAGCCTAACACACACTACCCGTTAGCATGATGGCAGGGAGGGAGGGAGGCAGGCAGGCAGGCTGGGAAGGAGGCAGGCTGGGATGGAGGGAGGGAGGCAGGTTGGGAAGGAGGGAGGAGGGAGGCAGGCTGGGAAGGAGGGAGGGAGGGAGGCAGGCTGGGAAGGAGGGAGGGAGGCAGGCTGGGAAGGAGGCAGGCAGGCAGGCAGGCTGGGAAGGAGGCAGGCAGGCAGGCAGGCAGGCTGGGAAGGAGGCAGGCAGGCAGGCTGGAAGGAGGCAGGCAGGCAGGCAGGCTGGGAAGGAGGCAGGCAGGCAGGCTGGAAGGAGGCAGGCAGGCAGGCAGGCTGGGAAGGAGGCAGGCAGGCAGGCAGGCAGGCTGGGAAGGAGGCAGGCAGGCAGGCAGGCTGGGAAGGAGGCAGGCAGGCAGGCGGGAAGGAGGCAGGCAGGCTGGGAAGGAGGCAGGCAGGAGGCTAGGAAGAGGGAGGCAGGCAGGCTGGGAAGGAGGGAGGGAGGCAGGCAGGCAGGCTGGGAAGGAGGCAGGCAGGCAGGCAGGCTGGGAAGGAGGCAGGCAGGCAGGCAGGCAGGCTGGGAAGGAGGCAGGCAGGAAGCGATATATGGGTGTTGAAGTGAACCGTGAACCACGTGACCTTTGAGAGAGTGTGTGTGTGTATGGGTTTGGGGTGGGGGGTGGGGGAGGTTTGTCTGTGGTGGAGAGGGACCGGCTGACTCGTAAGCCTAGCCACACTCCACAGACCTGTGACCAGATTTGTTTCTTAAATGTACAGTACATCATCATATATTTTTGGCAGGATGTGCTGCAGGCTGGCAAGATGTTCCTGCAGGCTGGAGGCAAGCTGGCAGGCAGGGTGGCAGGCAAGCTGGCAGGCAGGCTGGCAGGCAAGCTGGCAGGCAAGCTGGCAGGCAGGGTGGCAGGCAAGCTGGCAGGCAGGCTGGCAGGCATGCTGGCAGGCAAGCTGGCAGGCAGGCTGGCAGGCATGCTGGCAGGCAAGCTGGCAGGCAAGCTGGCAGGCAGGCTGGCAGGCAAGCTGGCAGGCAAGCTGGCAGGCAGGCTGGCAGGCAGGCAAGCTGGCAGGCAAGCTGGCAGGCAGGCTGGCAGGCAGGGTGGCAGGCAGGCTGGCAGGCAAGCTGGCAGGCAGGCAAGCAGGCAGGCAAGCTGGCAGGCAAGCTGGCAGGCAAGCTGGCAGGCAGGCAAACTGGCAGGCAAGCTGGCAGGCAGGCTGGCAGGCAAGCTGGCAGGCAGCTGGCAGGCAGGCAAGCTGGCAGGCAAGCTGGCAGGCAGGCAAGCTGGCAGGCAAGCTGGCAGGCAGGCAAGCTGGCACGCAAGCTGGCAGGCAGGCTGGCAGGCAAGCTGGCAGGATGTTCCTGCAGGCTGCCAGGCAGGCTGGCAGGCAAGCTGGCAGGCAAGCTGGCAGGCAGGCTGGCAGGCAGGCTGGCAGGCAGGCAGGCAGGCAGGCTGGCAGGCAGGCTGGCAGGCAGGCAGGCTGGCAGGCAGGCAGGCTGGCAGGCAAGCTGGCAGGCAGGCTGGCAGGCAGGCAAGCTGGCAGGCAGGCTGGCAGGATGTTCCTGCAGGCTGCCAGGCAGGCTGGCAGGCAAGCTGGCAGGCAAGCTGGCAGGCAGGCTGGCAAGCAAGCTGGCAGGCAAGCTGGCAGGCAAGCTGGCAGGCAAGCTGGCAGGCAGGCTGGCAGGCAGGCTGGCAGGCAGGCAAGCTGGCAGGCAGGGTGGCAGGCAGGGTGGCAGGCAGGGTGGCAGGCAGGCAAGCTGGCAGGCAGGGTGGCAGGCAGGGTGGCAGGCAAGCTGGCAGGCAAGCTGGCAGGCAGGCTGGCAGGCAGGCTGGCAGGCAGGCAAGCTGGCAGGCAGGGTGGCAGGCAGGGTGGCAGGCAGGGTGGCAGGCAGGCAAGCTGGCAGGCAGGGTGGCAGGCAGGCTGGCAGGCAGGCTGGCAGGCAGGCAGGCTGGCAGGCAAGCTGGCAGGCAAGCTGGCAGGCAAGCTGGCAGGCAGGCTGGCAGGCAGGCTGGCAGGCAGGCAGGCTGGCAGGCAAGCTGGCAGGCAAGCTGGCAGGCAGGCTGGCAGGCAAGCTGGCAGGCAGGCTGGCAGGCAGGCAAGCTGGCAGGCAAGCTGGCAGGCAGGCTGGCAGGCAGGCTGGCAGGCAGGCTGGCAGGCAAGCTGGCAGGCAGGCAAGCTGGCAGGCAAGCTGGCAGGCAGGCAAACTGGCAGGCAAGCTGGCAGACAGGCTGGCAGGCAAGCTGGCAGGCAGGCAAGCTGGCAGGCAGGCAAGCTGGCAGGCAGGCAAGCTGGCAGGCAAGCTGGCAGGCAGGCAAGCTGGCAGGCAAGCTGGCAGGCAAGCTGGCAGGCAAGCTGGCAGGATGTTCCTGCAGGCTGCCAGGCAGGCTGGCAGGCAAGCTGGCAGGCAAGCTGGCAGGATGTTCCTGCAGGCTGCCAGGCAGGCTGGCAGGCAAGCTGGCAGGCAAGCTGGCAGGCAGGCTGGCAGGCAGGCAGGCAGGCAGGCTGGCAGGCAGGCTGGCAGGCAGGCAGGCTGGCAGGCAGGCAGGCTGGCAGGCAAGCTGGCAGGCAGGCTGGCAGGCAGGCAAGCTGCCAGGCAAGCAAGCTGGCAAGCTGGCAGGCAGGCTGGCAGGATGTTCCTGCAGGCTGCCAGGCAGGCTGGCAGGCAAGCTGGCAGGCAAGCTGGCAGGCAGGCTGGCAGGCAGGCTGGCAGGCAGGCAAGCTGGCAGGCAGGGTGGCAGGCAGGGTGGCAGGCAGGGTGGCAGGCAGGGTGGCAGGCAGGCAAGCTGGCAGGCAGCGTGGCAGGCAGGGTGGCAGGCAAGCTGGCAGGCAGCTGGCAGGCAAGCTGGCAGGCAGGCTGGCAGGCAGGCAAGCTGGCAGGCAGGGGTGGCAGGCAGGGTGGCAGGCAGGCAAGCTGGCAGGCAGGGTGGCAGGCAGGGTGGCAGGCAGGCTGGCAGGCAGGCAGGCTGGCAGGCAAGCTGGCAGGCAAGCTGGCAGGCAAGCTGGCAGCAGGCTGGCAGGCAGGCTGGCAGGCAGGCAGGCTGGCAGGCAGGCAGGCTGGCAGGCAGGCTGGCAGGCAAGCTGGCAGGCAGGCTGGCAGGCAGGCAGGCAGGCAAGCTGGCAGGCAGGCTGGCAGGCAGGCTGGCAGGATGTTCCTTCAGGCTGACAGGAAACATCCAGAGGATGTTTGCCAGACGTCGTAATATTCAGTTAGGAACAATTAAGGACTTTTATAAAGCGGATCAGGACTTTACTTATTGGTGAGTACAAACAAAATACTGTCTTATTTACGCTATGAACCTGTCAATTTTTCCCTAGAGTTTTTCATACATTTTTCGGAAAAATTT
>WNGS01115812.1:7522-18038 GCA_020271785.1 Procambarus virginalis
GAGAGCGCCAACAATGAGTATTTAAAGAATATTAGCAGTGCTGAGACAGAGCACGGAGAAAGATATAATTAAAAAAGAACGAGACAGTACCAAAAGCCAAGAAGCACGGAAGAGGACCAACGAGTCCTAGAAAGGACTGGAGGGAAGCCTCACCGGAAGACGACAGACGTTCCAATAATATGGGAAGAATCGACGACCTTGCAGAACCTTCGAGATCCTACAAAAGCAAGTACAAAATCACGAAGGTTCATAAAGGCACAGTCGCACCCGAGACCAAAGGTCATGTAGAACCCTGATACAAGGGAACAGGACCCCAACATGACGGAGAAGTCCCGACCCAGAGAAGATGGATGAGAAAACGGAGAAGAGTACCCACTGATAGGACGGGACTGACAGAACTGATGGGACAAGGAACTGAACCCAGGGAGGGGCCAACGCCCAACAACTCGTACGCAGAAGGGGGAAAGGAAAAGACCCCACTCAGAGGGTAGAAAAACCCCGGCAGGGTCCAACGGGGACCAAGGCCCCCCAAGTCAAGAACCTCCCAGCCCTGGAAACCTTCACTGTAGGCCCCGGGGCTGAACCCCCCCTCCCCCAATGCCACAGCCTCACAAGAAAAAGCCGGGGCAGCCAGATAAACACTAAGGAAGGGAGCTCACTGGCAGACTCATGCAACATGGCTGGAGGAACAGGCTCGAATGCCGCTGTCGCTACCCCAGAAGGGGAAATCCCAGAGACCGCCCAAGTCTCAAGACAATCGAATCCCCGCCCCGACCCCGAATCCACAGACGGTGAGGATCCGGATGCAGGGAGGAAGGGGAGGGGAACCAGACTAGACCACAACAGGGGAAAGACATAGGGGCGCGGATGGACACAAAACAGAAGCGACAAACACCCCCAAGCCCCAGCAAAACAACCAAAACAGGGCAGCCTCGGGGCTTCCTGGGAGCAAAGAACCTAGCACGTTGCAACCACCTGAACCCAACGTGCAACACCCATGCTGTCTGCACCTGCATAGTCAGCATAATACTGGGTAACTGAATCACAAACAAGCAGCAAAACTCGCAGGACTCTAGGTCGAAGGTGCCACCGACCCAACAGGCAGCAGACAGAGGCAAAAACAGTGAGAGTCACCCTGAGACAAGGGGACAGACAACCCTCAAACTTGCACAAAGTGAGGGGGGAAGAGACTCAGGGGTGACATCCATCTGACCCACGCGCTCCAGTGGGAATTCCCAAGGTCCTGAGACGGAACTCACGTTCAGGGAAGCCCAGGCATAGTACTGCTAACTGGCACCCAAGTCTACCAAACAACTTTCTAGGAACTGAACCCCCTGGACGAGTACACTCACGGGGACCAAGCAGGGAGTACTACCAGAAAAGAAGAGTACTCAGTACACAGGGTGCAATAACCAAGGCTGACTCCCCCCCCACCAGGCAGGCAAACAAAAAGAAAAAGAAAACCCTGCAAGAGGACAGCGTACCCAGGTGGAACAGAGCCGGCCAATATGATTGGTGAAAATAAGCTGTGCAGTACCCTGCGCCCCTTACCAGTGCAAACTGCCCCTACCCTAAGGTGAACAAGGGAGACAGAACACCTGAGCACACAAAGGGCAGCAGAAAACAAAGCAGTAAACGGCCTAGCAGAGGCAGAACACAAGGAACTTGTGGTAGGTGGCCCCAAGCCCCAAGGGCAGTACTTACTGGGCACCTAGGGAATGAAGCCATAGGCGCATGCAGCCCAAGTACTGAAGAATAACTTCCGGCTTGTACACCACCTAGAAGGCAGACACCACACACAAGGCACAATGATGAAACAACCACTGGAGCCAGAGCACACAACCATTGCCTACAGCATCAGCCTCAGAACTGGAGTATGGATGGCCGGCGCAAGGGTCTGGGGCTCCCCCCTTTCCCCACCTGGGGAGGGGGGGAGCTGCGCGCGGCGATGTGTGACGTCATACTTGTTTTCTCATTTCTGTTTGGGGAGTTCTATCCACTTGTTCTGCTTTTTGTAGCAATTTTCACCAAAATAGGGGTTTGTTTTGGGACGCCTACCTTTCTGGGTGCCTAACCCGGTCGATGGCAGACATAGAATGCTTCCAACCACACCGGGGCTTCAATAGGCCATTGCTCCTCGTGCCTCTGTGAGATGACCAGGTTCTGGCTTGTGGTCCACGGTAGGCCCACAGAACTCCACACACATGACTGATGCCAAAGTCTGACTTTAGCATATCAGCCTGGATAGCTCCGGGGAGCCGACGGGGCTCCCACCAGAAATGACCAGATTCTGATAATAGCAGGACTGTGGTGATACTTAGTGCTGTGCTCTATGGTGGGAGGAGTAATGCTGAGGGAGGGAGGGAGGTGGCGTCGTCTTCTGACTCTGTGTGGCCACCTTGTATTGACTGGACTCACCATACCAGGTTAGTTGTTCGCTATGGTGAACATAAATGTAGATACTTATATATAACGTGTGTATAGAGTGTAATAACAGCAATAGTAGTACAGTACAACCTCGATTCAACATACCCCGATTCAACAAATCTCCGGCTAGTTCGCACACTTTTCAGGCCGGATTTACTCACTCGGTTCGACAAACAATGGTTCGCCGAAGCGGGGGATGTTCAGATTTGCTTACGACGTTGAGACAGAGTTCACAGACTGGTGGAAAACTTTCATATTCTATCACAGATTACAATTATTAATTCCTTCATATGACAAGTTCGATCACACAAGTGGACCACACAAGTGGACCACACAAGTGGACCACACAAGTGGTCCACAAGTGGTCCACAAGCATACGATGTTGGGACAGAGTTCACAGAGTGGTGGAAAACTTTACCATACCATCACAGATTACAATTAAAATTTCTTCATATGACAAGTTGGATCACACAAGTGGACCACACAAGTGGACCACAAGTGGTCCACAAGCTTACGATGTTGGGACAGAGTTCACAGAGTGGTGGAAAACTGTCTCATTCTATCACAGATTATAATTAACAATTCCTTCATAAGACAAGTTAGATCACACAAGTGGACCACACAACAAGTGAATCATATGAACCAAGCACCAGCCACAATGGTCCACAAGAAGTGACGCATATTAACCAAACACCAGCCAGAGTCGTCCACACAAGTGAACGACTGAGTTTCAATTATTTTCATTCACCGATTTGTGGCACACGTATCTTTGTAAATTAATATAGAGGCTGAAGCGTGAATAGCTAGCTAATGTGTTGAAATCTTCTTATATACATTTTCTGTGATGAAACAAGACGAGTGAGGGTGGACAGATAAGGGAATACTGTACAGTAAACCTCACTTTACAGTGAGGTTTCACTCACTTTCGTCTGTGTTGTCATAGTTCAGTGACCCATGACTTTGAACGTTTCACATTAATAAATCATTTCTAAAACTGGTGTTTTAATAGCTCTTTATTATCCTAATTAAACTAAACTAAATAAAACCAAAAATATACTGTAATATGATAGATATCTGCTATTTGAGAAATTATTCACGTTATTTGCGGCACAACTCCAGTACGAGTGGACGGGTCTAATCCCTGTCCACACAACACCATGATTGTTTTGTTTGATTTCGTCGCCACAGTTCTGTGACCTACGGCTTCAAAATAATAAAATTAATAAATCAGTTCCAAAATAAGTATTTTTTAAAGCTCATATTATCGTAATAATGTTGCTAAACTATATATAACCCAAAAATATATAATTTGATGTAAATTGAATATTTAAGAGAAATTTATGTTATTGGATCTGGCTTAAACACCAGCCTACTGAAGGGTGTACGTATACTCTTAGTCTGCATTCGTACAGTATGCACCCAGTCCCCTTAGCTTTGTCTGCGATTGACGTACAGTATTTATCCGCCAGTGGAAGAATAATTGTGGAATTGACCATTTTTTTACTACAGCTCTTTGGTTATAAAACAAAATGTCTCAGGGGCTTACTAATAGTGCCTTATTAATGCCTAAAATGAAGCAATATTTTGCAAGAACTAGTAGCAGAAAATCAACCAGCACGAGAAAAGCCGTACCCAACACGAGAACAGCCGTACCAAGCACGAAAACAGCCGTACCCAGCACAAGAACAGCCGTACCCAGCATGAGAACAGCCGTACCCAGCACGAGAACAACCATACCCAGCAAGAGAACAGTCGTACCAAGCACGAGAACAGCCGTACCCAGCACAAGACCAGCCGTATCCAGCAAGAGAACAGCCGTACCAAGCACGAGAACAGCCGAACCCAGCACGAGAACAGCCGTACCCAGCACGAGAACAGCCGTACACAGCACTGGTACAACAGCCGTACCCAGCATGAGCACAGTTGTACCCAGCACTGGTACAACAGCAGTCAGCACCACCTCAGAAGCAGCTGAACCCAAAGCAGCAGCGAGCATCAGCAAAGCTGATGCAAACATCTAAAAACATCGTGTGCGGCGTGAATAGTTAGAATACGTGTTAAATTTAAGTGTGTACACAGTGTTAAAATTAAAGCTGCAGTAATTTTAGTGTACAATTGTTTTCATAAACAGTATTGTAGTACTCAACATACAGCAGAACTACTTTTAATCAACACAGTGCTAACGGCATAATGCACTGCAGTACGTATTTACTGTAGAGCATTTACAACTTCACGAAACTTCAAGATGGACATACTGTAACTTCAACAATAAGGTAAATTTATGAATTACAGTATTTTTTCGTAGAGAGGTAATATATAGGTACAGTATGTAATATGATAATGCATTTTATTGTGTACAAGAAAAAACCAGCGTTGAATGTAATGAAACGCCATTTTCTGGGTGAGTCCCGGAGGCTCCCCGGAGCTATCCCAGGCTGATATGCTAATTTCAGACTTTGGCATCAGTCATGTGTATGGAGTTCTTAGGCCTACCGGAGACCACGGCCAGAACCGGGCCCCCTCAGAGAGGCACGGGGAGCAATGGCCTATAGAAGCCCCCGTGTGGTTGGAAGCATTCTATGTCTGCCATCGACCGGGACAGGCACCCAGAAAGGTAAGCGCCCCAAAACAAACCCCTATTCTGGTTAAAATTGCTACCAAAATCCGAACTAGTGGATAGAACTCCCAAACAGAAAAACAAGCAAACTAGTGTGACGTCACACGTCACCGCGCCGCTGTCTGCGCAGCTCCCCCTCCCCGGGAGGGGGAAGGTGGAGCCCCAGACCTCCCACGCCGGCTATCCACCCATCAGTTCTGAGGCTGGATGTCAAGACACGCGAAAAACCGCCGACCGGAGGGAGGGAGGGTTGCCGGGGAGCCTCCGGGACTCACCCAGAAAATGGCGTTTCATTACATTCAACGCTGGTTTTCTGGGGGGAGCCCCGTCGGCTCCCCGGAGCTAACTACCCACAGAGGAAGATCAAAGGGACGGAACCGGGAGGCGGACACCACCCAAACAACCAAAACGCTAAAACCAAAGGAGCAGGAAAACACAGCGACCCGACCCCCAGAGGCAAATGCCAAAAGGAAAAGAGCCGACGAAAAACAAACCGGAACCGAAGAGGCACTACCAACCGAGGAGAAGACAGAGCACGCTGACCAGAAACCAGGATGGTGCAAGCGGCACACGAACAGGCCGGAGGGGAAACGAAGCACAAGACAGCTTACTAAGCGGTGTAGAAGCAAGACCGAAAGCAAGCCAAAGCGACTCCGCCAGCGCCGCACAAAAGAGAGAGAGGCGACAGTATGTGGCACGACGACGGCCCCCAACCCCCACCAAAAAACCAGGCCGACGCTAACAAGAGGAACCACCTAAGAAGGTACAGGAAAAGGAAGGACCGCCAAACACCCCATACTGCCGCCAAGAGAAACACGCAGGTGGGACACAGACCACCAGCCGGAGGCGAGACCACGAGGCAGACTGAAGCAGCCCCGACAAGGCCCCTCCGAGCCCAGGAAAAGGCGGAGCCGCAAGAAGATCTCGGGCGCGACCACCGAACTCAGGTGGTACGAGGAGATGGAACGTCTGCCGAACAGACAAATCCCAAAGCAAGCAAACCCGCCAGGAGAACAAATGACGGGTCCGACGCGAGACATCGCAAGACCCCAAAAAACCAAGTGGCAGGGCAAGCAAGGAAACCAAAGAAGGCGGAAGGGTTGCCGCCAGAACCCTACCCGAACCAAGAGGTACGAGCAACAGCAACAGACCGAGACAAAGAAGCACACCACAGGACACAGGCCGAAAAAAGCCCAAGAAGCCAAGGAACACACGCAGAACACCCTGTGGCAGAGGAGGAAAACAAGGGAACACACAAACAATGAAGTGGTGGAAACCGACCACGTCCCCCAACATAGCAGCAAGTGCAGGCAAAACTGACCAAAGGAGATGCCAGGAAAACGACTGGGGTGAGGCAGGACGAAAGAGCAGAAGCATAAAAAACCCCAGGAGTAAGGACACGCCACTGCGAAACACGGTACTAATGCACACGCGCAGTAGTAGCAACATACAACCTGGTGGATAAAGACAGGCTGTTTAACACAAGGGGCACACGCCCTAGGGGACGCAGGTGGAAACCGAATGCCCAAATGAGCCACAGAGACAGTAGAAAGAACTTTAGTGTCAGAGTGGTTGACAAATGGAATGCATTAGGAAGCGATGTGGTGGAGGCTGACTCCAAACACAGTTTCAAGTGTAGATACGATAAGAGCCCAATAGGCTCAGGAAACCGTACACCTGTTATAAGATTGACGTTGAGAGGCGGGACCAAAGAGCCAGAGCTCAACCCCCGCAAGCACAACTAGGGGAGTATACACCACCGCAACATGCCACAGGTAAAGAGCAACTCGCTCCGGCAAAGGCAGAGAACGGAGCAGATAGACCCCAGACAGGGCCCACTGAGACGACAGAACCCAGCAGGCCCAGGAACCCGCCTACCAGGCGACCGACGGCGGAGAAACCCCGCTCAAAACCGGCTGGATGGGGAACCGGGAGCTCATGTACACCCCAAGCCCGGCCCGAGGCCAGGCTAGACCGGCCAAAGGGAGGCCCACCAGGAAGACGCATGGGGCGGCCTGCAGGCCCACAGACTCCCCACAACCAGGATGGGCCATAACTAAGTCGAAGGCAAGCTAGTGTGCCCCGAAAGTCCACAGACCGTACCATAGGGGCATAACTTGCAATCCCCTCACAGAGTTCAGTGGCATACCGATAATAGGTTAAGTAACAATTGTAATTACGAAACCATAAGATGCTTATTGTAACCTACTAAGTAGGTCAGGTAAGGTCGGTGTTTTCCACGAAGTTTTTTAAGGGAAACCATTATGTTTAGTATGGCACCTATGCACGGAACGAAGAAGTCAATATTGACGTAATAAAGATGCGGTGACGGGTTGGTGCAAGAGAGAACCGGATCAGCACCTCCAAGGATACCCGATCAACCAGGCTGTGACTCATACGTCGGGCAGCAAGCAGCCATGTCCAACAGCCAGCATGACCAGTCCAGGAGGCCTGGTCGATGACCGGGCCGCGGGGACGCTAAGCCCCGGAAGCACCTCAAGTTAACCTCAAGATAAGGTACCAGCGAGAAGGCGTATGCTCGCAAGGAGGTCGTGTAACAACTGCAGACCTCTGATGGATATACAGTGTTCCCCGAGTGTGCCTATGGCACCACTGCACTCCACTGGTACTATCCCGCAAGTTCTACCAGATAGGCGGGACCCAAAAGCCAGAGCGCATAAACCTTGCAAGCACAGCCAGAAGCCCTACCAGGCGAGTACAGAACCAACACCACAAACCCCCACACCACATAACACTAACAAAGGTGGGACCCCTGAATGACCCTAGCATGGGATGGACATGCACAAGAGTGGGACAGGAGGGGTGAAAAAAGGGGACCGACACTGGTGTGCGAACGGTCTCAGTCGTACAAAAAGAGACCTAAAGAAAGACAGGCATATAACACCACATCCAGCGCCCTGCCAAAAGACGCCAGACCGCAGAAACTCACCTGGCAAACGGTGGCTCGAAGTGACACGACTCAACCGAGCCCAGAAGAACCTGGGAGCACCGCCAGGTGAAGAAGCCAGAGCCGGACCTGCAGGAGAGCAAGGAAGAGGCGAAGAAGGCGGCCCACACCCATGACACAGGGGAAACCTCGGCGGCCTCCCCACAACTGGAACCCAGGACACCCCCGGAGCGAAAAGGGGCACATACCGCGGCAAGGGAGAAGAGCGAAAGGCGAAGCACTGGAGCAAAAAGACGACGAACACCGGCACTACACACCGCCCAGACCAAAACAAACTCCGCGGCGCACGCGCATGACATGCCGGCCGAAAACGCGCAACCTACCCTGCGGGAAGGCGGCAACCAAGACTACTGCACAAGAAAAGTAGCCAAAAGAGTGAGCAGGAACAAGAAAACCGGCCAAAGAAGCGAAGACAGAGCCCAAAAAGGCACGCAACGGGCCACAAGTAGCCCAACAGGCCACAAGTAGCCCAACAGGGCCACAAGTAGCCAACAGGGCCACAAGTAGCCCAACAGGCCCAGAAGAGCCCAAACCGGGCCAAAAGTAGCCCAACAGGGCTACAAGGAGCACAACAGGACCACAAGGAGCCCAACAGGGCTACAAGTAGCCCAAACTCGCCAACAAGACGAGGAGCCGACAGACGTTCCAATAACGCGGGAAGGAGGAAAAACCTTCCCGAACCCTCGAGAACACGGAAGCCAAAACCAGTCCCGAAGGCACACAAAGGCGCATGCGCACCCGAGACCAGTAGTCATGTAGAACCCCCAAAACGGGGAAACATGACGAAAACACCGTCCCCCCCAAAAAAAAGGGTGGGGGGAAACATCCACCCACAGGACGGAACCAACCGACTCAAAGGCCAAGGAACCGAGCCCGGGAGGGGCCGACGCCCAACAGCACGTACGGCGAGTGGAGAGGAAAACCCCACTCCGCGTAACCACAAGCCCCGCCGAGAGGGGGATAAAAACCCCCACGGGGTCCTATGGGGCCAAGGCCCCCCAAGTCAGCCCCTCCGCAGCCCCGGGAACCCACACAACAGGCCCCGGGGCCGAGCCGTCCCCCTAAAGCCCCGGCCGTACCAGAAAACCGGGACAGCCGTGAAAACACTAAGGAAGGGAGCCCACTGGCAGACTCTTACAACACGGCTGGAGGAACAGGCTCGAATGCCCCCGTCACTACCCCGGAAGGGGATTTCCCCGAGACTGCCCGAGTCTCAACACCACCAAACCCGCCCTGAACCTACAGACGGTAAGGAACCGGATGCAGGCAGGAAGGGGAATCCAGGGGAAAAACAAGAACCAAAACGGGGCAGCCCCGGGGCTCCCGGGGAGTTACCACGAGAGCGTTGCCACCACCAAGGCTCAAGTGCAACGCCTCTGCTGCCGCACCAGCTGAGCACAACTGGGTAACGAGCCATAACGAGCAACAAACTCGCAGGGCTCCGGGTCGAAGGTGTCACCGACCCCACAGGCAGCAGACGGAGGCAAAACAGAGAGTCACCCAGAGACAAGGGTGAGCAACCCTCAAACTCGCTGGAAGCGAGGGGGGGCTCTGGGGTCACATCCATCGGACCCACGCGCCCCCAGGGGTTTCCCAGGGTCCCGAGCGTTTACTATAAGAGGACTCGCGCTCAGGTAATCCCAGGCAGGGTACTGCTAACCGGCACCCAAAACTACCAACAACTTTCTAAGAGCTGAACCCCCGGACGTGTACACTCACGGGGACCTAGCAGGGGTACCACCAGAAAACTCAGAACACAAGGGACACCAGGGGCAAGAACGAAGGCAGACCCCCCCACCAGGTAGATAAACAAAAAGAAAAAGAAAACCCCGCAAGAGGACAGCGTACCCAAGCGGAACAGAGCCGGCCGCTATGATTGGGAAAGACAAGCTGCACAGTACCCTGCGCCCCACCAGTGCAAAAACTGCCCCTTACTCTAAGGCGAACAAGGGAGACAGAACACCCGAGCACACAAAGAGCGGCCGAAAACCAAGCAGTAAACGGCCTAGCAGGGGCAGACCCCAAGGAACTTGTGGTGGCCCCAAGTCCCAAGGGCAGTACTTACAGGGCACCTAGGGAAGGGAACCCTAGGCGCATGCAGCCCGAGTACTGGAGAATCACTCCCGGCTCGCGCACCACCTAGAAAACAGACACCACACTCTAGGTGCAGTGCTGAAACAACCACTGGAGCCGGAGCACATAACCGGTGCCTATAGCATCAGCCGAAGAACTGATGGGTGGATAGCCGGCGTGGGAGGTCTGGGGCTCCACCTTCCCCCTCCCGGGGAGGGGGGAGCTGCGCAGACACGCGCGCGGTGACGTGTGACGTCACACTAGTTTGCTTGTTTTTCTGTTTGGGAGTTCTATCCACTAGTTCGGATTTTGGTAGCAATTTTAACCAGAATAGGGGTTTGTTTTGGGGCGCTTACCTTTCTGGGTGCCTGTCCCGGTCGATGGCAGACATAGAATGCTTCCAACCACACGGGCTTCTATAGGCCATTGCC
>WNGS01115813.1:0-10216 GCA_020271785.1 Procambarus virginalis
CTACAGTGTTACTACTACAGTACTACTACTACAGTACTACTACTACAGTACTACTACTACAGTACTACTACTACAGTATACTACTACAGTACTACTACTACAGTATACTACTACAGTGTTACTACTACAGTACTACTACTACAGTACTACTACTACAGTACTACTACTACAGTACTACTACTACAGTGTTACTACTACAGTACTACTACTACAGTACTACTACTACAGTACTACTACTACAGTACTACTACTACAGTACTACTACTACAGTACTACTACTACAGTATTACTACTACAGTACTACTACTACAGTTTACTACTACAGTACTACTACTACAGTACTACTACTACAGTACTACTACTACTACAGTACTACTAACTACAGTACTACTACTACTACTACTACTACTACTACAGTACTACTACTACAGTATACTACTACTACAGTACTACTACTACTACAGTACTACTACTACAGTACTACTACTACAGTACTACTACTACAGTACTACTACTACAGTACTACACTACTACAGTACTACTACTACAGTACTACTACTACAGTACTACTACTACTACAGTACTACTACTACTACAGTACTACTACTACTACAGTACTACTACTACAGTACTACTACTACAGTACTACTACTACAGTACTACTACTACAGTACTACTACTACAGTGTTACTACTACAGTACTACTACTACAGTACTACTACTACAGTACTACTACTACTACAGTACTACTACTACTACAGTACTACTACTACTACAGTACTACTACTACTACAGTACTACTACTACAGTACTACTACTACAGTACTACTACTACAGTACTACTACTACAGTACTACTACAGTACTACTACTACAGTACTACTACTACAGTACTACTACTACAGTACTACTACTACAGTGTTACTACTACAGTACTACTACTACAGTACTACTACTACAGTGTTACTACTACAGTACTACTACTACAGTACTACTACTACAGTACTACTACTACAGTACTACTACTACTACAGTACTACTACTACAGTACTACTACTACAGTACTACTACTACTACAGTACTACTACTACTACAGTACTACTACTACAGTACTACTACTACAGTACTACTACTACAGTACTACTACTACAGTACTACTACTACTACAGTGTTACTACTACAGTACTACTACTACAGTACTACTACTACTACAGTGTTACTACTACAGTACTACTACTACAGTACTACTACTACAGTACTACTACTACAGTACTACTACTACAGTACTACTACTACAGTACTACTACTACAGTACTACTACTACAGTGTTACTACTACAGTACTACTACTACAGTACTACTACTACAGTACTACTACTACAGTGTTACTACTACAGTACTACTACTACAGTACTACTACTACAGTGTTACTACTACAGTACTACTACTACTACAGTACTACTACTACTACAGTACTACTACTACAGTACTACTACTACAGTACTACTACTACAGTTTACTACTACAGTACTACTACTACAGTACTACTACTACAGTGTTACTACTACAGTACTACTACTACAGTGTTACTACTACAGTACTACTACTACAGTACTACTACTACAGTACTACTACTACAGTACTACTACTACAGTACTACTACTACAGTACTACTACTACAGTACTACTACTACAGTGTTACTACTACAGTACTACTACTACAGTACTACTACTACAGTGTTACTACTACAGTACTACTACTACAGTACTACTACTACAGTGTTACTACTACAGTACTACTACTACAGTACTACTACTACAGTACTACTACTACAGTGTTACTACTACAGTGTTACTACTACAGTGTTACTACTACAGTGTTACTACTACAGTACTACTACTACAGTACTACTACTACAGTACTACTACTACAGTGTTACTACTACAGTACTACTACTACAGTGTTACTACTACAGTACTACTACTACAGTACTACTACTACAGTACTACTACTACAGTGTTACTACTACAGTGTTACTACTACAGTGTTACTACTACAGTACTACTACTACAGTGTTACTACTACAGTGTTACTACTACAGTACTACTACTACAGTACTACTACTACAGTACTACTACTACAGTGTTACTACTACAGTACTACTACTACAGTACTACTACTACAGTACTACTACTACTACAGTACTACTACTACAGTACTACTACTACAGTACTACTACTACAGTACTACTACTACAGTACTACTACTACAGTACTACTACTACAGTACTACTACTACAGTACTACTACTACAGTACTACTACTACAGTGTTACTACTACAGTGTTACTACTACAGTACTACTACTACAGTACTACTACTACAGTGTTACTACTACAGTACTACTACTACAGTACTACTACTACAGTACTACTACTACAGTACTACTACTACAGTACTACTACAGTGTTACTACTACAGTACTACTACTACAGTGTTACTACTACAGTACTACTACTACAGTACTACTACTACAGTACTACTACTACAGTACTACTACTACAGTACTACTACTACAGTGTACTACTACAGTGTTACTACTACAGTGTACTACTACAGTGTTACTACTACAGTACTACTACTACAGTGTTACTACTACAGTACTACTACTACAGTGTTACTACTACAGTGTTACTACTACAGTACTACTACTACAGTACTACTACTACAGTACTACTACTACAGTGTTACTACTACAGTACTACTACTACAGTGTTACTACTACAGTACTACTACTACAGTACTACTACTACAGTACTACTACTACAGTACTACTACTACAGTACTACTACTACAGTACTACTACTACAGTGTTACTACTACAGTACTACTACTACAGTACTACTACTACAGTACTACTACTACAGTACTACTACTACAGTACTACTACTACAGTACTACTACTACAGTACTACTACTACAGTACTACTACTACAGTACTACTACTACAGTACTACTACTACAGTACTACTACTACAGTACTACTACTACAGTACTACTACTACAGTACTACTACTACAGTACTACTACTACAGTACTACTACTACAGTACTACTACTACAGTACTACTACTACAGTACTACTACTACAGTGTTACTACTACAGTACTACTACTACAGTACTACTACTACAGTACTACTACTACAGTACTACTACTACAGTACTACTACTACAGTACTACTACTACAGTACTACTACTACAGTACTACTACTACAGTACTACTACTACAGTACTACTACTACAGTACTACTACTACAGTACTACTACTACAGTACTACTACTACAGTGTTACTACTACAGTACTACTACTACAGTACTACTACTACAGTGTTACTACTACAGTACTACTACTACAGTACTACTACTACAGTACTACTACTACAGTACTACTACTACAGTACTACTACTACAGTACTACTACTACAGTGTTACTACTACAGTACTACTACTACAATACTACTACTACAGTGTTACTACTACAGTACTACTACTACAGTACTACTACTACAGTACTACTACTACAGTACTACTACTACAGTGTTACTACTACAGTACTACTACTACAGTGTTACTACTACAGTACTACTACTACAGTACTACTACTACAGTACTACTACTACAGTACTACTACTACAGTACTACTACTACAGTACTACTACTACAGTACTACTACTACAGTACTACTACTACAGTACTACTACTACAGTACTACTACTACAGTACTACTACTACAGTACTACTACTACAGTACTACTACTACAATACTACTACTACAGTGTTACTACTACAGTACTACTACTACAGTGTTACTACTACAGTACTACTACTACAGTACTACTACTACAGTACTACTACTACAGTACTACTACTACAGTACTACTACTACAGTACTACTACTACAGTGTTACTACTACAGTGTTACTACTACAGTACTACTACTACAGTACTACTACTACAGTGTTACTACTACAGTACTACTACTACAGTACTACTACTACAGTACTACTACTACAGCACTACTACTACAGTGTTACTACTACAGTACTACTACTACAGTGTTACTACTACAGTACTACTACTACAGTGTTACTACTACAGTACTACTACTACAGTACTACTACTACAGTGTTACTACTACAGTACTACTACTACAGTACTACTACTACAGTACTACTACTACAGTACTACTACTACAGTACTACTACTACAGTGTTACTACTACAGTGTTACTACTACAGTACTACTACTACAGTACTACTACTACAGTGTTACTACTACAGTACTACTACTACAGTACTACTACTACAGTGTTACTACTACAGTACTACTACTACAGTACTACTACTACAGTACTACTACTACAGTACTACTACTACAGTGTTACTACTACAGTACTACTACTACAGTACTACTACTACAGTACTACTACTACAGTACTACTACTACAGTACTACTACTACAGTACTACTACTACAGTACTACTACTACAGTACTACTACTACAGTACTACTACTACAGTACTACTACTACAGTACTACTACTACAGTGTTACTACTACAGTACTACTACTACAGTACTACTACTACAGTACTACTACTACAGTACTACTACTACAGTACTACTACTACAGTGTTACTACTACAGTACTACTACTACAGTACTACTACTACAGTACTACTACTACAGTACTACTACTACAGTACTACTACTACAGTACTACTACTACAGTACTACTACTACAGTGTTACTACTACAGTGTTACTACTACAGTGTTACTACTACAGTACTACTACTACAGTGTTACTACTACAGTGTTACTACTACAGTACTACTACTACAGTGTTACTACTACAGTACTACTACTACAGTACTACTACTACAGTGTTACTACTACAGTGTTACTACTACAGTACTACTACTACAGTGTTACTACTACAGTACTACTACTACAGTACTACTACTACAGTGTTACTACTACAGTGTTACTACTACAGTACTACTACTACAGTACTACTACTACAGTACTACTACTACAGTACTACTACTACAGTGTTACTACTACAGTACTACTACTACAGTACTACTACTACAGTACTACTACTACAGTACTACTACTACAGTGTTACTACTACAGTACTACTACTACAGTGTTACTACTACAGTACTACTACTACAGTACTACTACTACAGTGTTACTACTACAGTACTACTACTACAGTACTACTACTACAGTGTTACTACTACAGTACTACTACTACAGTGTTACTACTACAGTGTTACTACTACAGTGTTACTACTACAGTACTACTACTACAGTGTTACTACTACAGTACTACTACTACAGTACTACTACTACAGTACTACTACTACAGTACTACTACTACAGTACTACTACTACAGTACTACTACTACAGTGTTACTACTACAGTACTACTACTACAGTACTACTACTACAGTGTTACTACTACAGTACTACTACTACAGTGTTACTACTACAGTACTACTACTACAGTGTTACTACTACAGTGTTACTACTACAGTACTACTACTACAGTACTACTACTACAGTGTTACTACTACAGTACTACTACTACAGTGTTACTACTACAGTGTTACTACTACAGTACTACTACTACAGTACTACTACTACAGTGTTACTACTACAGTACTACTACTACAGTGTTACTACTACAGTACTACTACTACAGTACTACTACTACAGTACTACTACTACAGTGTTACTACTACAGTACTACTACTACAGTGTTACTACTACAGTACTACTACTACAGTACTACTACTACAGTACTACTACTACAGTACTACTACTACAGTACTACTACTACAGTGTTACTACTACAGTACTACTACTACAGTACTACTACTACAGTACTACTACTACAGTACTACTACTACAGTACTACTACTACAGTACTACTACTACAGTACTACTACTACAGTGTTACTACTACAGTACTACTACTACAGTGTTACTACTACAGTACTACTACTACAGTGTTACTACTACAGTACTACTACTACAGTACTACTACTACAGTACTACTACTACAGTACTACTACTACAGTACTACTACTACAGTACTACTACTACAGTGTTACTACTACAGTACTACTACTACAGTACTACTACTACAGTACTACTACTACAGTACTACTACTACAGTACTACTACTACAGTACTACTACTACTACAGTACTACTACTACAGTACTACTACTACAGTACTACTACTACAGTGTTACTACTACAGTACTACTACTACAGTACTACTACTACAGTACTACTACTACAGTACTACTACTACAGTACTACTACTACAGTACTACTACTACAGTGTTACTACTACAGTACTACTACTACAGTGTTACTACTACAGTACTACTACTACAGTACTACTACTACAGTACTACTACTACAGTACTACTACTACAGTACTACTACTACAGTGTTACTACTACAGTACTACTACTACAGTACTACTACTACAGTACTACTACAGTACTACTACTACTACAGTACTACTACTACAGTACTACTACTACAGTACTACTACTACAGTGTTACTACTACAGTACTACTACTACAGTACTACTACTACAGTACTACTACTACAGTACTACTACTACAGTACTACTACTACAGTACTACTACTACAGTGTTACTACTACAGTACTACTACTACAGTGTTACTACTACAGTACTACTACTACAGTACTACTACTACAGTACTACTACTACTACAGTACTACTACTACAGTGTTACTACTACAGTACTACTACTACAGTGTTACTACTACAGTACTACTACTACAGTACTACTACTACTACAGTACTACTACTACAGTACTACTACTACAGTACTACTACTACAGTACTACTACTACAGTACTACTACTACAGTGTTACTACTACAGTACTACTACTACAGTACTACTACTACAGTACTACTACTACAGTACTACTACTACAGTGTTACTACTACAGTGTTACTACTACAGTGTTACTACTACAGTGTTACTACTACAGTACTACTACTACAGTACTACTACTACAGTACTACTACTACAGTACTACTACTACAGTACTACTACTACAGTACTACTACTACAGTACTACTACTACAGTGTTACTACTACAGTACTACTACTACAGTACTACTACTACAGTGTTACTACTACAGTACTACTACTACAGTGTTACTACTACAGTGTTACTACTACAGTACTACTACTACAGTGTTACTACTACAGTACTACTACTACAGTACTACTACTACAGTACTACTACTACAGTACTACTACTACAGTGTTACTACTACAGTACTACTACTACAGTACTACTACTACAGTACTACTACTACAGTGTTACTACTACAGTGTTACTACTACAGTACTACTACTACAGTACTACTACTACAGTGTTACTACTACAGTACTACTACTACAGTACTACTACTACAGTACTACTACTACAGTGTTACTACTACAGTGTTACTACTACAGTACTACTACTACAGTGTTACTACTACAGTACTACTACTACAGTACTACTACTACAGTGTTACTACTACAGTACTACTACTACAGTACTACTACTACAGTACTACTACTACAGTGTTACTACTACAGTGTTACTACTACAGTACTACTACTACAGTGTTACTACTACAGTACTACTACTACAGTACTACTACTACAGTACTACTACTACAGTGTTACTACTACAGTACTACTACTACAGTACTACTACTACAGTACTACTACTACAGTACTACTACTACAGTACTACTACTACAGTACTACTACTACAGTACTACTACTACAGTACTACTACTACAGTGTTACTACTACAGTACTACTACTACAGTACTACTACTACAGTACTACTACAGTACTACTACTACAGTACTACTACTACAGTACTACTACTACAGTGTTACTACTACAGTGTTACTACTACAGTGTTACTACTACAGTGTTACTACTACAGTACTACTACTACAGTGTTACTACTACAGTACTACTACTACAGTACTACTACTACAGTGTTACTACTACAGTGTTACTACTACAGTACTACTACTACAGTACTACTACTACAGTACTACTACTACAGTACTACTACTACAGTACTACTACTACAGTGTTACTACTACAGTACTACTACTACAGTACTACTACTACAGTACTACTACTACAGTGTTACTACTACAGTGTTACTACTACAGTACTACTACTACAGTGTTACTACTACAGTACTACTACTACAGTGTTACTACTACAGTACTACTACTACAGTACTACTACTACAGTGTTACTACTACAGTGTTACTACTACAGTACTACTACTACAGTACTACTACTACAGTACTACTACTACAGTACTACTACTACAGTACTACTACTACAGTGTTACTACTACAGTACTACTACTACAGTACTACTACTACAGTACTACTACTACAGTGTTACTACTACAGTGTTACTACTACAGTACTACTACTACAGTGTTACTACTACAGTACTACTACTACAGTACTACTACTACAGTACTACTACTACAGTGTTACTACTACAGTGTTACTACTACAGTGTTACTACTACAGTACTACTACTACAGTACTACTACTACAGTACTACTACTACAGTACTACTACTACAGTACTACTACTACAGTGTTACTACTACAGTACTACTACTACAGTACTACTACTACAGTACTACTACTACAGTACTACTACTACAGTGTTACTACTACAGTACTACTACTACAGTGTTACTACTACAGTACTACTACTACAGTACTACTACTACAGTACTACTACTACAGTACTACTACTACAGTGTTACTACTACAGTGTTACTACTACAGTACTACTACTACAGTACTACTACTACAGTACTACTACTACAGTACTACTACTACAGTGTTACTACTACAGTACTACTACTACAGTACTACTACTACAGTACTACTACTACAGTGTTACTACTACAGTACTACTACTACAGTACTACTACTACAGTACTACTACTACAGTACTACTACTACAGTGTTACTACTACAGTGTTACTACTACAGTACTACTACTACAGTACTACTACTACAGTACTACTACTACAGTACTACTACTACAGTACTACTACTACAGTACTACTACTACAGTGTTACTACTACAGTACTACTACTACAGTACTACTACTACAGTACTACTACTACAGTACTACTACTACAGTACTACTACTACAGTACTACTACTACAGTACTACTACTACAGTACTACTACTACAGTACTACTACTACAGTACTACTACTACAGTACTACTACTACAGTACTACTACTACAGTACTACTACTACAGTACTACTACTACAGTGTTACTACTACAGTGTTACTACTACAGTACTACTACTACAGTACTACTACTACAGTACTACTACTACAGTACTACTACTACAGTACTACTACTACAGTACTACTACTACAGTACTACTACTACAGTACTACTACTACAGTACTACTACTACAGTGTTACTACTACAGTACTACTACTACAGTGTTACTACTACAGTACTACTACTACAGTGTTACTACTACAGTGTTACTACTACAGTACTACTACTACAGTGTTACTACTACAGTACTACTACTACAGTACTACTACTACAGTACTACTACTACAGTGTTACTACTACAGTACTACTACTACAGTGTTACTACTACAGTACTACTACTACAGTACTACTACTACAGTACTACTACTACAGTACTACTACTACAGTACTACTACTACAGTACTACTACTACAGTACTACTACTACAGTACTACTACTACAGTACTACTACTACAGTACTACTACTACAGTACTACTACTACAGTGTTACTACTACAGTACTACTACTACAGTACTACTACTACAGTACTACTACTACAGTACTACTACTACAGTACTACTACTACAGTACTACTACTACAGTACTACTACTACAGTACTACTACTACAGTGTTACTACTACAGTACTACTACTACAGTGTACTACTACAGTACTACTACTACAGTACTACTACTACAGTACTACTACTACAGTACTACTACTACAGTACTACTACTACAGTACTACTACTACAGTACTACT
>WNGS01115814.1:0-11975 GCA_020271785.1 Procambarus virginalis
ATTTAGGCTGAAAAAGTATCTTTTTATAATGAAATTAAACGAAATAAAGAGCTGTGACGCCAAATCAAGTCGACGATCCAAACGTCAATGTTGTGGAGTGACTTATCCAAGACAAGATTGTTGCCTGGAGAGTGTTGCTGGCATATCAGCCTCTTGTACACACGTTGCACTTCTCTGCTCAAATTGTTACAAATTGAAATATGGTAGTAAACTACAATAAGTGCATAGTTACAATAATATTTTAGCATAAATAGCCAGAAAATATTGAAATTGAATTGAAAAATAGGTGTCTGGAAGTGAAATTAACTCCATGGGACAATAGTTTTATTTTATAGATGCTGATGATTATTCGCTGGTTTGCGTTCGCTACTTGAACTACTATGCACTTATTTACGTATCCAGAGATTAGTTCAGAGTAAAACCATGTTTTTCCAAATTCTACATTACCTACCATCATTATAATAGAATAAATATGACGTATTTCTTCATTACTTATATAATGCAAGGAAAGTTTGGGGTATGATTAGGCGGCTAGGGGTGGCTTTTGGGTAAATACATGGACTCGCTCTGGGTGTGTGTGTAGAACCGTACACATTAGCAATCAATTGTGTAATTAACATGCATCATATTAATAATACATTCAATAACATCATTATAGGGGGTAAATATGTCATATAACTTCATTACTTGTGTAATGCTAGAAGGCCGGAGTAGCACTAGGTAACTATGGATATAGCTTTGGAAAATATTGAACCCGCTCTGGGTGTGTGGAAAGCTACACACCAGCAAATCAATTGCCTGATTAACATGCATATATATGCTAATTAACCTTCAAGATTTATATGTCAGAAAAAAGGCAGAGATGTAGACATTACTGTAACTACATTTCAAGTAATATATATAATTTATGTGAAAGGCATTATATTTTAAATAAATAATACTTCATAATCGCTGGTATCGGACACATGAACACTACATTTAATGCTATCATTATAGTTGGTAAATATGTCATATTTCATCAATTCTTGTGTAATGCAAGGAGGTTTTATCTTTTTAAAGATAAATATTTCAATTTTAAATATCTTTTCAATATTTGTCATTAAAGTATACATTATAAAAATAATCATGTATTTTATTTACCCCAAAGTAGAGCAAGAATATCATAGTGTCATATTCCTGAGATTAGTAATTTATTTTGCACCCCATACTCACTCCTTGAAGATTATTTACATTCACTCCTCGCTTGATAAATTCAAGATCTTTTGAGTGCATGAAAATATGTTTTTGAATTATAGTATTCAAATGGAATTAGTATCGTATAGCTAGCTCTAAGCAGAACTACTACTGTACCAGTAACCAGTAAAACATTTTAATTAACATTCCAGATCAGGTAAGAATTGAGGCCACAAAAATCCAGTAGCATTTCTGTCACATTCGTCTATAGTTGAACCATTAAAAATGACTCTTAAATGTTACCCAAGCACACATGTTTGTGGAGACTAAAGTTATTATCAATAGAAAACAACAAGGCCACATGGTTTATTGCACCATATATGACAGAGGACTTTCTAAGTGAGCAAAAAGACATGAGATTAGTGATGTGAAAGGAATCAGATTCTCTGAATCTTTATCCTGGGAATGTGTGCGTGTGTAATACTAGATAAGAGAGAAAATTAGGTCTGGAATCAGTACATTAGAGAGCAGATGGTTAGAAAGGCGGAATCCAAGAGCTAACAGCTTAGCCTATGGTACAAATAGCAAATACACAAACAATTTCATTCCATGAGGATCCCGGGGATCCTGTAAATTACTATCCTCCCGTCTCATCCAATATTGTTCTTCCAAAGAAATTACTATCTATTCCTTCTCATCCAAAGTTCATTAAATTTATCAGTTCAATATTTATTTTATTTACATATTTGTTTGTGTTATATGCAAGAAGGTACATTGGATTTGTCAGAGTACATAACAGTGGTGTTCTTACAATTATTGCAAAGCTACATAGTTTTGGGCAAGTGCTTAATCTAAAGGGGGGGGGGCCGTCTGGCGTCCCGCCTTCCCGGCAATTAAATGTTAACCGCATAGAATGTTACAGTATTACATTGTCATTTTACCCAAGGTAGCACTTTTACTAATGTAAAATGTAATAGCCCTATTGTTAGACTTATTCTCTGGAAGTTACACATTATTACATTTACCATTGTTACACTTACTAAGTTTAATATGCAAGGTTATTCTCAGGATGTTAACCTTCAAGCCATTTTATCAAACAAGTACAGTGCATTGTTAACTTACAGCGTTAATGTAAATAAGTTATTTTACCCAGGATAAAAGTTTTACCAATGGTTATTACCTTATAGGGATGTATGTACTTAATATGGGAAAGTGATCACTAATTAGCCATTGTAATACCAATCTTTGGACAGCGTTGACTAGCTGGCCTTCATTTATTACAGCTAAATCTTCCATCCATATGGCGGATGTTTAGATGGGTTAATATAAATCTCTAACTTGTAATTGTCGAAACCGACCACACATACACAAATAGTATAGTCTTCCCTTAGCAGTATCTCTTAAAATTAGAGAATGGGAGACTCCGTGACGTCATCGACGTCGCCGCAGTATTTACATTATTAAACCACTGTTCATACAACAGTTTAATGTCTAAATTGAATAAAAAAGTGTTCAATAAGACTGAATTATAATTATTAACACAAAATATAGCTTGACTCTCTTGTTAACGAAATTTAACTTAGAAGTAGAACCACATATTGGAACAACAAGGAGGCTGAGCGTCTCTTACAGACGCCACGCTCACACGAAAACAATAACATAGGAGGCTCTGTGTGTTGTGTTAATGGCCACAAAGTAGACCTACTCTGCCTTAAGAACTGCCATTCAACACCACTACTACAATAAGAGTACTCCAGTATCCGTCTTACCAAGTATTTGTTTATTATTCTAGTGCACTGTTTAATAGCAAAATTAAGACGGTTACAATATGAACAACACCAACCCATGTACGTGTACCCCATTTTTACAGCCCTCACATACCATGTTATACCTGTATTGATATGTTTAGGAAATGTACTAACTCCTTGCATCCCAACAGGTAAATTGTGACTTGGGCAGCAAGTAGCTGAGCAGAGAGTTGAACTATAAACATATTGTACCTAGCTGTATGCCAGCCTTGTAGGCCTCCCACAGCCGCCATTGTGCACCATGAGGCACAGGGCCACACCACATGATGCTAAACTACACAGCCTTAGCAGGCCCTTACTACAAGTCAGATAAGACCCTTTGTTATATTGTAGTAGTAGTATTCATAACTAGTAATAATTATTGAAATAATAGTAGATTAGACCACCATATGTGGTATGATAAAATATTAAATAATTAACTTAGGTAAACAATTTGTAGTTTAAGAAGGAGCCATTACAAAGTGGTTTAAGCTACAAATTGTCCCCCAATTTGTGTGAGATTAATTTCAGGCAGTTTTAACAAGTACATACAGTCCACTCAATTTCTTACCTACTAAGAAAAATAAGATAAACTTTATTTTATTGAAGTCAATTAAAGGAGATATACTGCCTGGAGTTTTTACCACATACATTATGGTCCTTTGAACCTAGATGATTATTACAGTTAACCAGTAGGTACATTGCATCTAGATATAAGATCCTGATATACATTAGTAGTGCAATATTATAGCAGAAAGACATTGCTATATTTACATTTTCTAGCCTAACTTTTCAATCTCATAGCAAGCAAAATTTCAACAAAGCACTATTATTGTTCTGAGGCCTATGCCAAAGAACTATTGTGCCTTTTTCATTACAAGAGGTTGATAAGAGGCTACTTTACTTATAAGTTACTTATAAATGTTTTTGTATTTAAGTATAAACCATTACTTTAATATTGCACCATTACATACTGCATACCACTTGTTTACAGCAAATTCTTGCATCTAGCAAGGTAGGACATTTTAGGCTGGTGTTGTACAGCAACCTAGTTTAATTTATTGTGCTAACCTGGTGTAAGGGTAAGAATTTTTACACTTGTCTAGAGTTGAACATATATTACAACCTAGCAAGTACATATTTTTATGCAGTATTCATGACAACCCGAGTTGTGTTGTCAACCTGATATTCATACGTATAATTATAGGTATATTTTAACTATAATCATTTCACCTTTGAGTGTTAACCTGTGTCTGTACCACCAAGAGTGATAAAGACGGGCTAACTTGCGGAATACCAGCATTGATACAGGCTTACCACTCAAATTATAGCGTGTATGATTATACAGTAGTATATTTTTTAATGATAAACAGCTCTAGTTCGGAAACTAGTTGCTTTACTAATTCAAGTGCCAAATAGTTAAAAGTCCATACGACTAGCAAGTACTTCCAGATGTCTACACTCAAAAATGTAAAATTAACCCTTAAGGCCTTAAAGGGACATCTCACAAGGCAGATTAACAAATGTGAAGACATGAGTAATCAAACTCCAGTTAATTATGCAGCACTGGAAAACTATCTTAAGCTTACACGGAACAAATATGACCGTGTGTTGCAACAAATGAAAGAGTATCAAGATTTACTTAACGTTTCCAGTATTGATGAAGATACGATGAACAACATTCTCCAAGAACACTCTGATTATGAAGATGCAATGTTTGTAAATACAACAATATGACGATTTGATAGACGCCCATAAGGCCAATATAAATATTGCAGCTACAACTACCCAGAATCAGACAGCACCAGAAGTCAAATTACCATCACTCAGTCTCCCAACTTTTTCTGGAACAGAGGACGAGAGTTGGGACAATTTCTGGAGCAAATTTGTCGATTCTGTGGATTCTAATGTCAATGTACCAAAGACGACAAAGTTTACGTATTTACAGAGTGTCTTGAAGGATGAAGCCTTTCAGGTAGTCTGTAATCTGAATCACACAGATGACGATTATGACAATGCTGTACAACTACTCAAAGACTATGCGAAACCTGAAAGGACTATCAGAATTTAACCCAGAAGCTGTTAGATATTAAACATCCAAATAATACAGCAGTCTCACTCCAAGCCTTTAGATTGGAGCTTGAGTCTTTGCTTAAGGCACTTAAAAACCAAAGTGAACTTGGATGAATCAGACTGGATAATCCAAGTCCATATGACACGCAAATTACCCAGGATATCCTGGATAAGTATTGTATTGTATGGAAAGTCATCTCTGACAGTAACAGAGATTACAAAGGGTTACAAACCATCATAGAACGAGAAAGAGTTATCCCAGATGAAAAGCGACATCTAAACCTTCGTCTACTACTAATAGTAAACAACAGAGTACAAACAGTACTCCAAACAAATCTAAAACAACTTCTCCCTCCCCAAAGTGGAGACAAGGCAGTGTGGGCACATACGCAGTTGGTACCTCCAAACCTACAGGTAACGCGTCACCCAAATCGGTGACTCCTCAATATACTGTTAACGTCTGGAGACCATGTCTGTTCTGTGAACAATCACATTCCATGTACAATTGCAGACGTTACCCCGATCGTGCAACACGCATAAAACGACTCAAGGAGATACATAGATGTACCAAGTGTATAAGGGAACATCATCCCGACAGCTGCACATCAACAATACGCACCTGTTATAGGTGCCATAAGGGTCAACACCATACAGCACTTTGTGGGGATTCAAGTACAAAGTCTGCCAAACCACAGGAGGAAGGAACTAACACCTCAGTACAGCTTTGTACTGTGCTACCTGACATAAGTTTTCTCAACAAGGTCTAAACATAATCAGCTCTACCTACTGCACGATTGATCATTAGAAATGGAGAGAACAAAGCCACCGTACGTGGATTATTTGATCAAGGGCCCCAATTGACCTTTATATCCAAAGAGTTGGTAGATACACTGAAACTTACACCTGTAGAGGAGACACGAATAAACATCAGGATTCCTGACTGACTCAGGAGCCCGAGTCTACGAGGTAGTACAACCCAAAGTACGATTAGGAGGTTACGAACAAAATGTACAAGCTCTAGTAGTATAGATTCCCAACAGATCTGTATGTATATGGTCTGGGGACAACAGCCAAATTCCTAGAAAAAAGGGAATTCATTTGGCTGATAAAATCACATCAGATAACCTTTCCAATATTGGAATCCTTATGGGATCAGATGTCTACCATAAGTTTATCAAAGGAAAGAATACAAACACGGTATGAACGTGTTACCATCTGCAGGTGGCTATTTGCTAACAGGCCCTGTATTACGGCTAAACCAACCCGCACCTGTAGAACACAACATGCCAACCCAGTAATTGTTGCATGACTAGGAGACCAGTCTCCACTGCAACTCAGAGACATGTCCGAGAAGAGCTTGATCCCCCTGTACACAAGTTATGGGCCTGGCAACTCTCGGCATTGTCCCTGAACAACCTAGCCCAGATGATGACTGGACTACAAACAATACCTGGACTCAGTTATAACAGAGATAACAAACTGTGTCAGGTTACCTGGAACTGAATTCACCCTCAGCTACCACTTCAACCGTGTTGGCACAAAACTGTCATGTTCACAGAAAATGGTACCATCCGTTTTCTATGTGCGGCGGCTGGACGCCACGGAGAAGGTAAACAGCGCACAGGACGCCTGCCAGCTTGGGAGCTACTCTATCATGTAATCGTTTTTAAGTATTAAAGTCAGTAACCAGGAATGACTTTACATCAACCTTACTACCAAGACTATCTCAGCTATACACAGACACCACACTGGCGACGAGGATGAAGGGAACGCAGGTATTTTGTTCAACAACACAAGGAAGGAGCATGCTGTCTCGCCCAGAGGAGGAAGGAGAGCTGTCTGTGAGCACCATACCCGATGCTGTATGCAACCCCATGCTGTGTGCTGACTGTTGCTGTGTGCTGATCGTTGCTGTGTGCTGGCCGTTGCTGTGTGCTGGCCAATGCTGTGTGCTACCCAAGCTGTGCTGAGTGTTGCTGTGAGAGGAATCTGCCGACGCTGTGTACGAAACGACGCTTTGATGCAGTGTACAAAACCCGATGTTTTGGTTACGAAACGACGCTCCGTGCTACAAAATTCTTCACGCTGTGAACCAACTGCTGCCTACTGCTGCAACTGCTGCCACTGCTGCCAACTGCTGCAACTGCACAACTGCTGTACCAACTGCTGACAACTGCTGTACCAACTGCTAACAACTGCTGTGTTGCTGTGAGTAGGAACAACACATGTACACAAGGGCTAGGTAAGAAGTCAGTTGCTGCTGTGTTGTGCACTGTTGTGAACTTTTGCATTAAAATGCTTGTGTGCTTTGCAAAATTAAAGTAATTACAGTGAATTCTTAAATAACATATACAGTGCAGTAAGTGTTATATATTCTGAGGAACATTTTAGTGATAAGTTTAAATTTATTCAGTAAAAATGGCAAATATACCTCAGTTTCCTGCATTTGATCCTGACTGTGACCAGACAAACCTGTCACAGAGGTGGGTCAAATGGCTTAAAAGGTTTGAAAATTTGTTGATAGTTTCTGACATCAAAAGTGCTGAAAGAAAGCGTGCCTTTCTGCTTCATTATGCAGGTGATAGAGTTTGTGACATCTTTGATACACTGAAAGACACTGGTGGTGCCAAAGATTATGACACTGCCAAGGCCAAATTAACTGAGCATTTCAAACCAAGGCAAAATACTGCTATGGAAATTATGCATTTCAGGAGAGCAAAACAACTCTCTAATGAAACTGTTGATCAATACCATACACGTCTGCAGGGTTTAGCACCCATTGTGAGTTTGCTGATGTTGACAAAGAAATCAAACAGCAAATAATTGAAACATGCACATCTACACGTCTTCGTCGAAGAGCTCTAGAACTTGTTGATGATGAAAGTTCTCTTACCAAGATACTGGATATGGCTCGTCGAATGGAAGATGCTGCACGTGATGCTCGTGTCATGGAGTGCAGTGCCAACAACGGTTCTGCCACTGTTACTAACAGTCATGAAGTATGTAAGGTTCAGGGAGTACACCATGATCATAGAAGATATCATGCCAAACCTAACATTAAATTGAGCCGAGAACCACATCACAACTGGAGTCATGGAACAAGACTCAAGCAGTCACAACGACTCACATCAGAGTTGTCAACAATAAATGTTACAATTGTGGAGGAGACTACCCACACCAAGATAATGTTTGTCCTGCACAAGGTAAGAAGTGCTATGTGTAGAAAACTAGGTCATTTTGGTGCTATGTGTCGTTCCGCACTAAAGAAACCACAATCAATAAATAAAAGCAATGTACGAGGATCAAGTCATAGGAGTCGAGGTGGCAAACACAATATTGCACCTCAAATCAAGAATGTTAATAATATACAAGACAACATTTCATTACAACCAGTCTCAGATGACAGTGAATGTGATTATATTTATGGAGTACAATCAATCACAAAATGGAATGATCTTCCAAACAACCCAGAGACTATAGTATACATTGCTGGCATTTGTCTCAAATTCTCATTGACACTGGATCAAACATTGACACCATTGCTGAGTGCCACTATGAAAATTTAAAAAACAGTTCCCAAAGCTTGAAAACTATAATGGCAAAGCCACTGCCTATGCTTCAAAGGTAGCCTTACCAGTGATTGGAACTTTCACTGCAGAGATTAAGTCAAAGAATGCAATGCTCATTACTACATTCCATGTTGTTAGGAATGCAAAGGAGTCTTTACTCAGTTACAAGACTTCAACCAAATTGGGGCTACTTCAGCTTTCTAATGCTGTAGCAGTGGAATCTGCAAACAATGTTGATGCTATTGTTGCTGAATTTTCTGATCGGTTTAAATCCATAGGTTGTTATACTGATAGCAAGGTACATCTGCATATCAACCCAGATGTAATTCCAGTTGCCCAACCACATCGCCGACAACCATTCCATACTCGCAAGAAAGTCGATGCCGAACTGGATAGGCTGATAGAACTAGATATCATTGAACCGGTAACAGGCCCAACACCATGGGTAAGCCCAATTGTCACTCCACCAAAGCCGAAGAATCCAGATGAGATACGCATTTGTGTAGACATGCGTGTTCCCAACAAGGCAATAATGCGTGAACGCCATCCTACACCCACTGTAGATGATGATTTACCGCTTGAATGGTGCAACTGTATTCAGCAAGTTAGATTTAAACAAGGGCTATCATCAGCTTGAACTTGATGATGAGAGTCGATTCATCACAACGTTTACGACACATCGAGGTCTGTATAGGTACAAGCGCCTGAGTTTTGGTATTAACAGTGCTGCTGAAGTATTCCAGCACATCATCAGCCAGGTATTGCAAGATATACCTAATGCTGACAACATGTCTGATGACATCATTGTTTATGGCCGTACCCAAGCTGAACACGACAAAGCTCTTCGTGCAACATTGCAACGCTTACGAGAAAAGAATTTGACGCTAAGCCGAGCAAAGTGTGAGTTCAATCAACATAAAATTGAATTCTTTGGACATGTACTTAGTGACAAAGGTCTGTCTCCAGATCCTAAGAAAGTTGCAGATATCAAGAATGCTGCACCTCCTTCAACATCCACTGAAGTACATAGTTTTTCTGGGAATGGCAAACTACTGTTCTCGCTTCATTCCAGATTTTGCTACCATTACGAAGCCTCTACGTGAGCTCCTGAAGAAAAATGCATCATGGTACTGGAGCGATATCGAGCAAAATGCATTTGATGCTGTGAAAGATGCACTAGTAGAAAATGCGACTGCTGCATACTTTGATCCATCAATGGACACTGAGTTAACGGTGGATGCTAGTCCTGTTGGTTTAGGTGCTGTGTTAGCCCAACACAAACCTGGTCAACCAGATTCAAGAGTAGTAATTGCCTACGCCAGCCGTTCTCTCACAGATGTTGAGCAACGATACAGTCAGACAGAGAAGGAAGCTCTTGCTCTTGTATGGGGCTGTGAACACTTCAATGTGTATCTGCTTGGTGCACCCTTTACCACGATAGTCTGACCACAAACCGTTGGAGACCATCTTCAATAATCAAAGTCCAAACCACCAGCTCGCATTGAGAGATGGGCTCTTCGTCTGCAACCATACAACTTTACGGTGAAATACAAGCCGGTGCAGGCAATCCCGCTGATTACATCAGTCGACATCCTGCCAACAGTTTCACCATCACCAAGCATCAGCAAGTTGCCGAGGAATATGTACACTCTGTAACCTGTGATGCAGTCCCTAAGGCTCTCACTCTTGATGAAATCCGTACTGCAACCCTAGAGGACCCAACTCTGCAAGCAACAGTGGATGCATTGACTAAGAAAAAGTTTCCACGCATCCCACCCTCAGGTTGACCAAGATGCATTCAAAGCACTTGAACGCATCCAGACAGAATTAAGTGTTACGCAACACGCGACACCGTGCTGCGAGGTACTCGTATCGTCATTCCAGCTGTTCTCCAGCAACGTGCTCTGAAGCTTGCACATCAAGGACACCAAGGTCTTGTAAGGACCAAACAGCTGCTACGAGAAAAGGTGTGGTTTCCTGGCATTGATCGTCAAGCTAAGGACATGCATGATGCCTGTGTCCCTTGCCAGCTGCAGTGGATACTTCAAGACCAACACCTCTACAACCTTCACCACTACCTGCTGCACCATGGATGGAAGTATCGATGGATTTCTGTGGACCGCTACCAACTGGAGAGTACTTGATGGTAGTCATTGATGATCACTCACGTTATCCAGAAGAAAATCATCACTTCCACATCTGCAAAGGCTGTCATCCCGAAACTCATAAGACATAAGAACAAAGGCACTGCAGAAGGCCTAATGGCCCATACGAGGCAGCTCCTATTTATAACCACCAATCCCCTCATATACATGTCCAACCATGCTTGAAACAATCGAGGGACCCCACCTCCACAATGTTACGCGGCAATTGGTTCCACAAATCAACAACCCTGTTACTGAACCAGTATTTACCCAAGTCTTTCCTAAATCTAACTTATCCAATTTATACCCATTGTTTCGCGTTCTGTCCTGTTGTGATACTTTCAATACCCTATTAATATCCCCTTTGTTATGTCCATTCATCCACTTGTAAACCTCTATCATGTCACCCCTAACTCTTCGCCTTTCCAGTGAATGCAAATTAAGCTTTGTTAATCTTTCTTCATATGAAAGATTTCTAATTTGGGGAATTAACTTAGTCATCCTACGCTGGACACGTTCAAGTGAATTTATATCCATTCTATAATATGGCGACCAAAACTGAACTGCATAATCTAAATGGGGCCTAACCAGAGCAAGATATAGCTTGAGACCCACACCAGGTGTCTTGTTACTTACGCTGCGATTAATAAATCCGAGTGTCCTATTTGCCTTATTACGAACATTTATGCATTGATCCTTTTGTTTTAATTCTTACTAATTATAACTCCCAGATCCCTTTCGCAATCCGACTTCGCAATCTCAACACCATCTAGCTCGTATCTTGTAACTCTATCATCATTACCTAGCTCAGAACTTTACATTTATCAGCATTAAACTGCATCTGCCAGTCCTTTGACCATTTCAAAACCCTATCTAGATCAACTTGAAGTGATAGTGAGTCCTCCTCCGAATTAATTTCCCTACCGATTTTCGTATCATCGGCAAATTTGCAAATGTTGCTACTCAAACCTGATCTAAATCATTTATATATATTATAAACAACAGAGGGCCCAAGACAGAGCCTTGAGGCACTCCACTTACAACATTTTCCACTCTGACTGACTCCATTTATACTAACTCTCTGTTTCCTTTGGTATAGCCGGCCCTAATCCAGCTTAATATAGCACCCCCATACCATGAGCCTCTTCTTTTTAATCATCTTTCATGTGGCACTGTATCGAAGCTTTGCTAAGTCAAGGTACACAACATCACAATCCTTACCACTATCC
>WNGS01115817.1:5140-17893 GCA_020271785.1 Procambarus virginalis
CCCTCAGTGCCTCTCCCTTGCTGGGAGAGGGCCAGCTACAAACGGGAAGCTCCTTACGACTTCTTATGTGTTTATCTAAGGGAATGGACCTCTTTCTCCCCTCATCTCTAACGCGTTCCCTTCCCCATGATGACTGTTCCCCTTAGAAGCTCTTCCCTTAGTAACTCTTCCCTTATCTGACTGTTCCCTTATTTGCTGTCTCCTTCCCTTATCATTTTCCAGTATATTCACCTTTCCTTTTTCATATGCTAGTCACTTGGTTGTTCACTGTTCATTTTCCTTCTTTCTGCGTTCATTTAATGTATTCGTTCCTGGTCTTGAAGTACCTGTATCTGTTTGACCTTTGACCTCGGCGTTTCCTCTACTCTCTCCTGCTCTTTGGTTTTTATTCTTGGCACTGTCTATTGCACCTTGGATTGTCATATTCTCTGCTACTTGTTTATCTTATTCTTGATATGAATCTCTCTTCTGCTTCTTTGTGTGTTTAAAGTAGATATCATAAGGAAAAAAAGTGAAAACAAACCGCGCTCACACACACACACACACACACACACAATAGGTGAGTACAATAGGTTAGTACACACACACAAATATGCCAAAACATTTGGAAGACGGCTAACGTAGTCCCGATATACAAGAAAGGGATAGACAGGAGGCACTGAACTACAGGCCAGTGTCCCTAACCTGCATACCATGCAAGCTGATGGAGAAGATTGTGCCAAGAAAGCTAGTGGAACACCTGGAGCGAAAGAACTTTGTAACACAGCATCAACACTGGGTTCAGGAATGGTAAGTCCTGCCTCACAGGGCTAATTGAATTCTACGACCAGGCAACAAAAATCAGGCAGGAAAGAGAAGGGTAGGCAGACTGCATATTTTTGGATTACCAGAAAGCCTTTGATACAGTACCACACAAGAGGCTAGTGAAAAAGCTGGAGATGCAGGCAGGAGTGAAAGGGAAGGTACTCCGTTGGATAAAGGAGTACCTAAGCAACAGAAGACAGCGAGTCAGTGTGAGGGGTGAGGCCTCAGATTGCTAGAGGCGTCACCAGTGGAGTCCCGCAGGGTTCAGCCCTTGGACCTATATTCTTTCTGATATATGTAAATGATCTCCCAGAAGGTATAGAATCGTTCCTCTCATTGTTTTGCTGATGATGCAAAAATTATGAGGAGGATTAAGACAGAGGAAGATAGTATGAGGCTACAAGATGACCTAGACAAACTGAATGAATAGTTCAACAAATGGTTTCTAAAGTTCAACCCGAGTAAATGTAAGGCAATGAAACTAGGCAGTGGAAACAGGAGGCCAGACACAGGATACAGAATGCGAGATGAAGTACTTCATGATACGGACAGAGAGAAAGATCTAGGAGCTGATATCACACCAAACCTGTCTCCTGAAGCCCACATAAAAAGAATAACATCTGCGGCATATGCGAGGCTGGCTAACATCAGAACAACCTTCAGGAACCTGTGTAAGGAATCATTCAGAACCTTGTATACCACATATGTAAGACCAATCCTGGAGTATGCGGCCCCAGCATGGAGCCCGTACCTTGTCAAGCACAAGACGAAGCTGGAAAAAGTTCAGCGGTATGCCACTAGACTAGTCCCAGAACTAAGAGGCATGAGTTACGAAGAAAGGCTGCGGGAAATGCACCTTACGACACTGGAAGACAGAAGAGTAAGGGGAGACATGATCACTACCTACAAAATTTCCAGAGGAACTGACAGGGGTAGATAAAGATAAACTGTTTAACACGGATGGTACGCGAACAAGGGGACACAGGTGGAAACTGAGTACCCACATGAACCACAGAGACGTTAGAAAGAACTTTTTCAGTGTCTGAGTAGTTAACAGGTGGAATGCATTAGGCAGTGATGTGGTGGAGGCTGGCTCCATACACAGTTTCAAGTGTAGATAAGATAGAGCCCAGTAGGCTCAGGAACCTGTACACCAGTTGATTGACAGTTGAGAGGCGGGACCAAAGAGCCAGAGCTCAACCCCCACAAGCACAACTAGGTGAGAACAACTCCTGGGCCAGGAAGCGCCTATTACACTAACAATGGTGAAGAACGAAGCCCTCGACAACCCTGAATCGTGAACGTCCTAGATTTTCTGCCGTGCTGAATTGACCTCAATGTTGACAATTACTGAAGGCAACGGTTAGAGCAATATCTGTTGTCCCAGCTGTGGACACTGTTGTCCCAGCTGTGGACAACGATGTCCCAGCTGTGGACACTTGTCCCAGCTGTGGACACTGTTGTCCCAGCTATGGACACTGTTGTCCCAGCTGTGGACACTGTTGTCCCAGTTGCGGACACTTGTCCCAGCTGTGGACACCGTTGTCCCAGCTGTGGACACTGTTGTCCCAACTGTGGACACTGTTGTCCCAGCTGTGGACACTGTTGTCCCAGCTGGATATACACACAACGTTGCTCTGTTTGTGTCGAAGCGGTTGGGTAACTTCTAAGGACAGGATCTTGGTGTTGGGTCTACTTTCCTATTTTCTACCTGCTGTTGATTCCCGGGGCTCAACGTCCTCGCGGTCCGGTCTCTGACCGGGCCTCCTGGTTGGTTGATACCTGGTTGATGGGGTTCTGGGAGTTCTTCTCCTCCTCAAGCCCGGCCCGAGGCCAGGCTTGAATTGTCATAACTTGGTCCACCAGGCTGTTGCTTTTAGCGGCCCGCAGGCCCACATATCCACCTCAGCCAGGTTTGTCCGGGACTTCTGGCAAGAACTTATCTAAGTGCCTCTTGAAGACGTCCACCTTTGTTCAGGCAATATTTCTAATGCTTGCTGGGAGGGTGTTGAACAGCTGTGGACCTCTGATGTTCAGTGTTCTCTAATTGTGCCTATGGCACCTCTACTCCTCACTGGACCTCTGATGTTCAGACAGTGTTCTCTAATTGTGCCTATGGCACCTCTACTCCTCACTGGTTCTATTTCCTTTCGTAACTTTCGCTCCAGTATGTTGTTATTCTACTGTGCAAATTTGGGACCTGACCCTCCAGTATCTTCCATGTATATGTTATTTTGATACCTTTCTCGACTCCTTTCCAGAGAGAACATTTGGAGAGCTTTGAGATGGTCCCAATTATTCAGATGTTTTATGGTATCTATGCGTGCCGTATATGTTCTCTGTATTCCCTCTAGTTCCGAGATCTCTCCCGCTGTGAAATGTGAAGTGAGTACCGAGCAATGCTCAAGACGGGACAGCACCAATGATTTAAATAGTATTACCATTGTTGTGGGGTCTCTGGATTTGAACGTTCTCATAATCCATCCTATCATGTTCCTGGCAGTCGCTATATTTGCTCGGTTATGTTCACTAAATATCAGGTCGTCAGATATCATAATTTCCAGATGTTTTACCTGTTGCTTTCCTTCTATGAGTAGGTCTGATGGTGTCCTGTACCCTGTGTCCTGTACCCTGTGTCCTGTACTCTGTGTTTCGTTTAACTTCCTCGTTTTCACCATACCTCAGCACCTGGAACTTGTCACCGTTGAACATTATGTTATTTTCAGTTGCCCAGTCGAAGACATAATTAATATCTGCCCACAGTTTTTCAGGGTCATCTACAGAGTAAATTGTCATGATTTTTGTATCATCTGCAAAGGATGACACGAAGCTGTGACAAGTATTTTTGTCTATATCCGAGATAAGATTGAGAAACAGCAGTGATGCAAGGACTGTGCCCTGGGGTGCAGAGCTTTTCACTGCACTTGGGCTCGATCTTATGTGATTGACTGTTACTCTCTGCATTCTGTTTGACAGAAAGTTGAAAATCCAACGCCCTACTTTACCCGTTATTCCAATTGATTTCATTGTACGGGCTTTCACCCCAAGGTCACATTTGTCGAATGCCTGTGCAAAGTCTGTGTATACAACTTCTGCATTTTGCTTTTCTTCTAAAGCTTCTGTGATTTTGTCATAGTGGTTGAGTAACTGTGACAGACAGGATCTTCCCGCTCTAAATCCATGTTGTCCTGGGTTGTGTAGTTCATTATTTTCAGTAAAACTAGAAATTTGCTTCCTAATCCTTCTTTCGAATTTTGTATTATTTGTGATGTTAGTTCAACTGGTTTATACAGATTAGAGAATCAACTAGGAACGAAAACACGCGGACCTGATATTCACGAACAATGAGGAGCTAATCAGAGATATTACAATCTCAGACACTACGTATTCGCACCACAAGATCATTGGAGTGCAAACTAACATTAATAACGATAGTAGGCCCAAGAGAAACAACAAGCGAGAAGGATTAATTCAGTAAATTCAATTTTAATAATAAAAGGATAGACTGGGAGAAAATAAACAGGGAACTTACAAACATTTAATGGGAAAATGTTCTAAGCAATAAAAATCCTACACAAGGAATAGAAAACTAACTTCTGAATTATATGAAGTCTGTCTGAAACATGTGCCTTTGAGGAAAGCCAGAAAGAGGTCCAACGCAGAAAATGAACGCAGACGACACTACAAAAAGAGGAAAAAAATAACGGAAATGCTTAAGCAGACACGACTCTCCATACAGAGAAGGAATAATTTAAACAGAGAGATTGAAGAAATCGAACAGAGACTGAAGCATTCATATCAGATTGAAGAAAGGCAACTAGAACAGAAAGCAATTTAAGAAATAAAGAAAAACCCAAAATATTTCTTCACATATGCGAAATCAAAAGCGAAAACCACCGCCAGTATTGGACCTATTCGTACTAGTGAAGGTTCATACACGGAGGATGACAAAGAAATTAGTGAAAAAAGAAATAGAAAATAGAAATATTGACATAGAAAAAAAGCAGTATGAGGACATGTTTAGAAACAACATGAAAGTGGAAGATCCGGACAACATCTTAATGCGTGATATCCAAACAACTGTAAATATAACTGATATCAACACGAGCGTGGTAGCTTTTGAAAGGAAAATTGACAACATGCGTGTGCACTCAGCCCCGGGTCCAGACTCATGGAATTCAATTTTTATAAAGAAATGCAAGGTGCCAGTAGCACAGGCACTCAGTATAGTGTGGAGGAAGAGCTTGGACACGGGGGAGACACCTGATGCACTTAAAGCAGCAGACATAGCCCCCCCCCCCCTACACAAGGGCGGGAGCAAAGCATTGGCAAAAGAATTATAGACCAGTTGCACTAACGTCCCACATAATATAAGTATTTAAGAAAGTGATCTTCAGAGCAGGAGAGTCAGGTATACCAAATAATATACACATGGAAAATACTGGAGGGACAGGTCCCAAATCTACACAGTAAAATAACAACGTACTGGAGTGAACGATATGGAAGAAAATGCAGAATAGAACCAGTGAAGAGCAGAGGTGCCATGGGCACAATCAGAGAACACTGTATGAACATCAGAGGTCCGCGGTTGTTCAACACCCTCCCAGCGAGCATCAGAAATATTGCCGGAACAACCGTGGACATCTTCAAGAGAAAACTAGATATAATTTTCTACAAGGAGTGCCGGACCAGCCGGGCTGTGGTGGATATGTGGGCCTGCGGGCCGCTCCAAGCAACAGTCTGGTGGACCAAACTCTCACAAGTTAAGCCTGGCCTCGGGCCGGGCTTGGGGAGTAGAAGAACTCCCAGAACCCCATCAAGCAGGTATCAAGCAGGAAGGATACGAAAAAGTACCGGAGCAAGCAGAGTATCTTGAGGGACTCTGCTCTTCACGGTGGATGATCCGGAATTTACTTTGTTGACCATTACACTCTGGGTTCGATACGAACTTAAAGATTCATCTTCCTGTCCTTGTGTGCGCACATACACAATGGTCACATTTGTCGAAAGCTTTCACAAAATGTGGGTCTACTGTGGTTCAGGGTTGTGCTTGTCTTCCATGGCATTTAAGACATATCGAAGTGATCTAGGAATTGTCAGAGGCCGAAGCGCCCTATTCTGAACCCATGTTGTCCATACCGAAGGCATACCTTGAGCATAACTGGAACATACCTGGAGCATACCTGGAGCATACCTAGAGCATCAATGGAGCATTCCTGGTGAGATTTCTGGGAGTTCGTCTACTCCCCGAGTCCGGCCTGAGGCCACGCTTGACTTGGGATAACTTGGTCCAACAGGCTGTTGCTTGGAGCGGCCCGCAGGCCCACATACCCACTACAGACTGGTTGATCCGGCACTTCTTGCAAGAACCTGTGCAACTGCCGCTTGAATACATCCATGATGTCCAGCGTGATGTAGATATTGTGATTCCTTGTGTTTTGTGGTCATAGTTCCTAGCACTCTGTCAAAGAGTTACATGATGCATATGCTATAGCTATTGGTATGAATTTTTTTCAGTCTGCTTTACTACCTCCTTTGTGGAGTGATGCGATCTCCAGAGTTTAAAGTATTTTGGGGATAACACCAGTATTTAGGCTACGTCTCTAAAAGATGTTTGTGGCTTGTGACCTAATTCTTTTCTTTTCCTTAATTCTTGATGAATATAGAACTCCAAGAATCCTGGTGTAGAGTGGATAAAACTGGGGATTTGATCCCTAATGACCTTCTCAAGGACTTTATCAGTGCATGACGGAAGGGCGACCAAGCAACCTTATTTTACCAAAGCTTTGCCGTGTCATGTGTTGAGTGGGGTTATCTTGGTTATCTTGAGATGATTCCGGGGCTTTAGTGTCCCCGCGGCCCGGTCCTCGACCAGGCCTCCACCCCCAGGAATCAGCCCGTGACAGCTGACTAACACCCAGGTACCTATTTTACTGCTAGGTAACAGGGGCATAGGGTGAAGGAAACTTTGCCCATTGTTTCTCGCCGGCGCCTGGGATCGAACCCAGAACCACAGGATCACAAGTCCAGCGTGCTGTCCGCTCGGCCGACCGGTTCCCTATGGGCTTATATCTCCTGTTTGAAATGCCTCTTGTACAGGTTGATGTTATCATGCTGAGGATGACGTTCATGAAGCTATCGTAGTCTATTGTCTATTGAAGAGTCGGTTACCTTGTGTTCTGTGTTCGAGCCCCACTTGTAAGTACAGCTGAAGGTTCCGGGTTGTTGACCAACCATCCAGAACACGTGTTCATGATGTAACTATACAACGGAAATAGTATACATAATAGTAGTAATGAATGACATAGAGGAAATAAGGTAAAGAGTATGCATATAGAGTATACATGAGCGGGTGGATAGGAGGAGGGGCGGCTCAGCTGCCGCTCTGATGGAACTCGATAAGTAATTTCCATCCACATCAAACTTTATAATTTTAGAGACTCTTAAATCACATTCTCAATAAGACCCGTGCATCATTGTGTCCGCCCACGCTGTCTGGCTCCGCCCACACCCACGCTGTCTGGCTCCGCCCACGCTGTCTGGCTCCGCCCACACCCACGCTGTCTGGCTCCGCCCACACCCACGCTGTCTGGCTCAGCCCACGCTGTCTGGCTCCGCCCACCCCCACGCTGTCTGGCTCCGGCCACACCCACGTTGTCTGGCTCCGCCCACACCCTCGCAGTCTGGCTCCGCCCACACCCTCGCTGTCTGGCTCCGCCCACACCCACGCTGTCTGGCTCAGCCCACACCCTCGCTGTCTGGCTCCGCCCACACCCTCGCTGTCTGGCTCCGCCCACACCCACGCTGTCTGGCTCCGCCCACACCCTCGCTGTCTGGCTCCGCCCACACCCACGCTGTCTGGCTCCGCCCACACCCTCGCTGTCTGGCTCCGCCTACACCCACGCTGTCTGGCTCCGCCCACACCCACGCTGTCTGGCTCCGCCCACACCCACGCTGTCTGGCTCCGCCCACACCCTCGCTGTCTGGTTCCGCCCACACCCACGCTGTCTGGCTCCGCCCACACCCACGCTGTCTGGCTCCGCCCACACCCACGCTGTCTGGCTCCGCCTACACCCACGCTGTCTGGCTCCGCCCACATCCACGCTGTCTGGCTCCGCCCACATCCACGCTGTCTGGCTCAGCCCACACCCACGCTGTCTGGCTCCGCCCACAACCTCGCTGTCTGGCTCCGCCCACACCCACGCTGTCTGGCTCCGCCCACAGCCACGCTGTCTGGCTCCGCCCACAACCTCGCTGTCTGGCTCCGCCCACACCCACGCTGTCTGGCTCCGCCCACACCCACGCTGTCTGGCTCCGCCCACACCCTCGCTGTCTGGTTCCGCCCACACCCACGCTGTCTGGCTCCGCCCACACCCACGCTGTCTGGCTCCGCCTACACCCACGCTGTCTGGCTCCGCCCACATCCACGCTGTCTGGCTCCGCCCACATCCATGCTGTCTGGCTCAGCCCACACCCACACTGTCTGGCTCCACCCACGCTGTCTGGTTCCGCCCACACCCACACTGTCTGCGTTCCGCCCACGCTGTCTGGCTCCGCCCACGCTGTCTGGCTCCACCCACACCCCCTCTCCCAAAAGCTATCTGGCTCCTNTGATGTTTGTGCAACTGGCCTATAATTTTTTGTGAATGCTTTACTACCCCCCTTGTGCAGAGGAGTTATATCTGCAGATTTAAGTGCTGCTGGTATCTCCCCTGTATCCAGGCTCTTTCTCCATATTACGCTGAGTGCTCTCGCTACTGGTACTTTACATTTCTTTATGAATTATGAATATTGAATTCCACGAGTCAGGCCCAGGAGCTGAGTGCATGGGCATATTGTCCATTTCACTATGTCTCAACTATGTCTTCAACTTCTAACGTTGTAAACCATTTTTCGCTAACTTTTGTTTCAAAATTTCCACCACCGGAGTTGAACACTGCCATCATTAGTGGATAGTTGCTTCTCCAGAGACTCTTCCATATGTGATCCTCTATCCTCTTCCTTACTTTCTTCCCCTCTGTTTCACTCCTCATTTCACCCCCCACTATGCCCCTCATTTGTTTGCCATAGTTAATGTTTCTAGAGCTTCAATCCTCTTGTTCAACTTGTGGAGATATCCTAAGATCTGTGTACCGGCTCAGACTCCACGACGCTGCCTAGCACCTCCTCCCCACGACGCTGCCCAGCACCTCCTCCCCACGACGCTGCCAGCACCTCCCCACGAGGCTGCCCAGCACCTCCCCACGAGGCTGCCCAGCACCTCCTCCCCACGAGGCTTGCCTGTCACCCAAACGTTGGTCGTTGTCTCTACTGTTTCTTCCTTGTTCCTGCTGTACGAGCTTGCCTTCCTTGGAGCCCCGCTTACCCTGCTCGTGGGTGCCGGCCTCGACTCTCTCACACGGAGGTTTCATGGGACAGAGAGGAGCCAGCAGTGAGGATGTCTCGACAACTACACCAAGATGGCATGAATTTGACTTTATGTTCAGTCCTGACTCTACACTCTGGTGAGTGCCGCTTCCTAACACCCCTAACCTTTGACCTTTTAACATCTGGGGTCAAACTGGCACTATGTCCCCAACGGAAACACTTTATGCATAGTGTGGGCTCATTATATTTGGCCACTCTCCTGCTCGCACTTTCCAAGGTTCACAGCTTTCTACAGAGCTCCAAGATGCACCAGTCCTCCACCAAGGCTGGGATAGAACTGTGATTGAGTTGATCTTCTGTTTATCAACTCTCCTCCTCTGTCCCTGTCCCCCTCCCCCCTCCCCCTCTCCCTCCCTCTCCCTCTCACCCCTCCCCCACAACGTGCTCCACAAGTCCTTCATAACATAGACTGTTTTCCTTATTTATGTCCGAGTTACCCTTCCTCCTCCCTGACCTCACACCAGCCGTCCCTCCTGCCTAGCCCGGCTCTAACCCCTCTCCCCTTCCTCCGCTCCCCTCAAATTATAAGCTGTTCGGTCCGTAATGAGAGGTTCAACGAGGCTGTTAATGGAAGCTGAAACCCAGCCTGTAATTATGTACGCCAAGCTCTCTGTGATAATCAACAGCTTCGGTGTGTACACAACTCGGCCTAATATGTGACCGCTTCAGGAAGCGGTCCTGTAGATGGTCCAGGAGGAGGCGGAGGAGGAGGAGCCGGAGGCGGAGGAGGAAGAGCCGGAGGAGGCGGAGGAAGAGCCGGAGGAGGCGGAGGAAGAGCCGGAGGAGGCGGAGGAAGAGCCGGAGGAGGCAGAGGAGGAGACAAGGAAAGCTTCCTCTGGATGCAGAAGATTGCCGCCTTAAGCCTCAAGTTTTACAAAGGTACTTAATTGGATCAAGGAAATCCTGCAGATGTTTTTTTTTATCAAGGCAAAATATTGCAGCAACTTACCTACGTGTGTGTTATCTGTGTGTTCCCTACACGAGCGGATGGCTCGGCTGACTCCAGCCCTGTGTTGATGTCTGTTTGTCTTGAGTGACTGACTCACTGTGTATGCTTATATGTTATTTTAAGAATAAAGTTTTTTGTTTTTGTTAATGTTAATCAACATTTATGTAGGTACTTGATGAAGCTGAAGTTAACTGTGTACCAGAGCCTTCATATAGTTAGTGGACTCTCACTCTCTCTCTCTCTCTCTCTCTCTCTCTCTCTCTCTCTCTCTCTCTCTCTCTCTCCCACCTCACCTGCTGCTGTTAACCTGAGAGGCTTCTCACTGATCTTTGATTAATGAGGTAAATCTCTCATTTCTCCCCCTCTGCCACTACGTCAAATATACGACCGTTTGGCCTAACCAGGAACGTCTGAACCCGACCAGCTCACCTAACCTATTGAGGCTGATGCGTATAAGACCTTTTTTCCAAGTCCGTCGAATTTTGAGCGGATTGGTGGTATGCGTCAGGAATTGTGACGTGTTAAGTGAGAGGACAGGTTAATCATTTGCCGGAAGAGTTGCTGGAGAGAGCGATTGGGCTCGCCACGCTGCACACTTACACAGGAGGGAGGGAGTGAGTCCTGGTCTTCGCTTACTAATCCTTGCACTGTATCCATAATCCTTGCACTGTATCCATAATCCTTGCACTGTATCCATAATCCTTGCTCTGTATCCATAATCCTTGCACTGTATCCATAATCCTTGCACTGTATCCATAATCCTTGCACTGTATCCATAATCCTTGCACTGTATCCATAATCCTTGCACTGTATCCATAATCCTTGCACTGTATCCATAATCCTTGCTCCGTATCCATAATCCTTGCACTGTATCCATAATCCTTGCACTGTATCCATAATCCTTGCACTGTATCCATAATCCTTGCTCTGTATCCATATTTCGCTTCCAGTAGATAAACGACATATGAGATTCAGAAACAAGTAGTATATTGTGAGGACTAATAATAAACAGAAGCTCCCCTATGACTCTGTAATGTCCCCATTGGTCAAACTATTATGTATTAGTGATAAGACCTACCATTAATGTATAATGACTTACTGTAAATATGTAGCTCTTGAAATAGCACTTTCTCTGTAACTAGCTGACATTGTAACTATAAGGTGTGAAGGATGAAATTCTTTATGTAATAATCTAAGATGAGGTCTGATAAAGACCTTTTGTGCCCTCTGTAATGCTTTTTGCGCTACCGCTCACAGGATGGGGTATGGGTGCACAATAAACTAGCCGTCGTCGGCGGCAACAATCAATTCCCATACTGCTGCTGTCATGTGCTACACAGTGGTAAGCTTTAATGCCACTTGATCTAAGTTTGTGTACTCTCCTAGTTGTGCTTGCGGGGGTTGAGCTCTGGCTCTTTGGTCCCGCCTCTCAACTGTCAATCAACTGGTGTACAGGTTCCTGAGCCTACTGGGCTCTATCATATCTACATTTGAAACTGTGTATGGAGTCAGCCTCCACGTCATCACTGACTAGTGCATTCCATTTATTAACTACTCTGACACTGAAAAAATATTTCTACCGTCCCTGTGGCTCATTTGGGCACTCAGCTTCCACCTGTGTCCCCTTGCGCGTGTTCCGCCCGTGATAAAGAGTTTGTCTTTGTCCACCCTGTCAATTTCCCTGAGAATTTTGTAGGTTGTTATCATGCCTCCCCTTACTCTTCTGTTTTCCAGGGACGTGAGGTTCAGCTCCTTTAGCCTTTCCTCGTAGCTCATACCTCTCAGTTTCGGGACCAATCTGGCGGCATACCTCTGAATCTTCTCTAACTTTGTCTTGTGTTTAACTAGGTATGGACTCTAGGCTGGAGCTGCATATTCCAGGAATGGTTTGATATAAGTGGTATACAAGGGTCCTGAACGATTCCTTACACAAGTTTCTAAAGGCAGTTCTTATGTGGCCAGTCTAGCATATGCCGCTGATGGTATCCTTTTGATGTGTGCCTCTGGAGACAGGTTCGGTGAGATATCAACTCCCAGATCTTTCTCTCTATTTGACTCTTACAGGATTTCACCTCCCAGATGATACCTTGTGTTCAGGGTTTCTTCCTCCCTTCGCATAATTAAAATTTTTTTTTTAAAGAGTTGAACTTTAGCAGCCATTTTCTAAACCATTCCTCCAGTGTGTCCAGGTCGTCCTGTAGTCTCTGGCTATCTTCATCCGTCTTGATTCTGCAATTTTGCATCATCAGCAAACTTTTTTTTAATTTTAATTTTAATAAGAATAATTTGCTGATGATGCAAAGATAATTTTTGCAATTAATTTGCTGATGATGCAAAGAATAATTTTTGCATCATCAGCAAACATTGAGAGGAAGGAGTCTATACCCTCCGGAAGATCTTTTACATATATTAAAAACAGGATGGGTCCAAGTACTGAGCCGTGTGGGACTCCGCTGGTGACATCTCGCCACTCTGATGTCTCCCCCTCACCGTTACTCGCTTTTCTGTTGCTTAAGTACTCCCTTATCCACTGGAGCACCTTCCCTTTTACTCCTGCCTGTTGCTCCAACTTT
>WNGS01115820.1:0-50608 GCA_020271785.1 Procambarus virginalis
GGGATTACGAGAACTTTCAAATCCAGGGATACCATCACAATGGTTGTACTCTTCAAGTCACTTGTGTTGTCCCGTCTCGAGTACTGCTCAGTACTCACTTCCCCCTTCAGAGCAGAGAGAATTGCTGAAATAGAGGGAATACAGAGAACATATACGGCACGCATAGACAAGATAAGACACCTAAATTATTGGGATCGTCTCAAAGCTCTCCAAATTACTCTCTAGAAGGAGACAAGAGAGATACCAAATAATATACACATGGGAAATACTGGAGGGCCATGTCCCAAATCTACACAGTAAAATAACAACGTACCGGAGTGAACGATATGGAAAGAAATGCAAGATGAACCAGTGAAGAGCAGAGGTGCCATAGGCACTAGAGAGCACTGTATAAACATCAGAGTTCTCATTACACCAGCCTTGTTCTCATAACACCAGCCATGTTCTCATTACACCACCCATGTTCTCATTACTCCAGCCATATTCTCATTACACTAGCCATGTTCTCATTACACCAGCTATGTCCTTTTTACACCAGCCATGTTCTCATTACACCAGCCATGTTCTCATTACACCAGCCATGTTTCTCATTACACCAGCTATGTCCTTTTTACACCAGCCATGTTCTCATTACACCAGCCATGTTCTCATTACCCCAGCCACGCCATGTTCTCATTACACCACCCGCTCATTACTCCAGCCATTTCTCATTACACCAGCCATGTTCTCATTACACCAGCTTCCTTTTTACACCAGCCATGTTCTCATGTGTTCATTACACCAGCCATGTTTCTCATTACACCACCTGGTCTCATTACCCAGCCATGTTCTCTTTACACCAGCTTATTACACCACCTATGTTTTTCTCATGCACCAGCCATGTTCTCATACACCAGCCATGTTCTCATTATTTCTCCTTTCTTCAGCACTACCCTCATTCTCCTTACACCAGCTTGTACAGCATGTACAAACTTGTGCATACAGTATTACATATACTGTAGTTGTGCACATTATACCAGCCTGTGCTCTGTGCTCATTGCACCATATGATTTCACTTAAATATTAACAAGATTCTCCAGTTGGTAGCAGAAAATAATGACCTTCAGTGGTGACAAATTTCAATTGCTTTGGTATGACAGTATAAAAAATTTACCCACAAAGAGTAGCTGTCATCAAAATTGTCATGTCAAGTATGCAAAAAAAAGAAAAAAAAAATGCTGTGATGATATATTTGAATTTGGAGTACCTGGACCTGGATTGTACCTAGAGGGGATTCTGTTCTCCTACCCAACTAATCTTCTACTCTATTCGCATATGACTTGAGAGAGATTGGTCCAACAAGCTGTTTCTTGGGGTGGCCCGCATGCCAACATATCCACTACAACCTGGTTGGTCTGGCACTTCTTACAGAAAACTATCCAGTTTCTCTTAAAATCCACTTTTGTTCTGGCAATATATCTTATATTTGCTGGGAGGATATTGAACAACAATGGACCTCTGATGTTCATATCTGTGTTCTCTCATTGTGCATATGGCACCTCTACCCTTCACTGGCTCCATTCTGCATTTCCTTCCATGTCCTTCACTCCAGTATGTTGCTGTTTTATTGTGCAAATTTGGGATTTAGCCTTCCAGTACAGTATTTTCCATGTACTGTATACAGTTACACATACTTTCCAAATCCCTCGGGAGTGAGACTGGATGAATAGCCTGTTGTGTTCGGATAAGTGGTTCGTCTTCCTGAAAAGCTGGGGACGGGGGGAATTGATAATTTGTTGCAGAAATTAGACAGTGTTTAGTTTTGTACTCACCAATATGAGAAGTTCTGAGCTGCTTGTTAACTTGAAGATTATAGTTGATGGAGCATTGTTATTTAGATAGAAAAGGTGATGGTGAATGATGATAGTGTTGGGTTGACTGAAGTGGAGATTAATGGTGATGAGGTAACCTCAGCAGACTGCCTTTCACCATGTACCCTAATGTACCTAATGCCATGGCAGAGTTTAAGGCTTCTGAGCCATCCATTAATGTATGAACACTGCTCAAGTGGTGCTGTGTATGGTCAAAGGACAAAGAAGGGAGATGTATCTTTAACTTCCTAACAGAACTGTTATAGTCAACAAAGTAAAATCTGAATCATCCATCGTGAAATGCTCAGTCCCCATAAGGTACTGTGCTTGCTCCAGTACTTTTCCTCATCCTCGTACCGGATGTAGACATGGATACAAACTATATAGTTCAAGTTCTGTATCGTCCACTGCAGATGACACTAGAATTCTCATGAGAGTAGACAATATGGAAGACACAGCAAACCTCCACTCTCATGTCAATTAAGTCTTTCAGTGGGCCAGAGTTTAATGAGGATAAATTCCAATTATTGCGCTATGGAAGAAATAAAACATCAAAGCAGAAACTGCATAAAACGCAGTTTTATGTCACAGCTTTCCTGCTGTGACATAAAATCCCACAATCCCACACTATTGAAAGGAAAAGCAATATAAAAGATTTAGGAGTAGTCATGCTGGAAGACGTTACTTTTAAAGAACACAACAAAGTTGCTGTCACAGCTGCACGGAAAATGACAGGTTGGATAACAAGAACCTTCCAAACGAGATGCATTGCCAATGATAATACTGTACTTTTTAAGACGTTTGTGCTTTCTAGAGTGAAATATTGTTGCACACTAATAGCCGCATTCAGAGCTGGAGATGACTTGGAGTTCTTGCAAAGATCTTTTACTGCTAGAATCCATTCAATAAAACTTGTAAATTATTTGAACCCCCAAAAAATTTCATTTGTATTCCCTAAAGCGCAGGCAGGAGAGATACGTGATCATTTAGATTCGGAAAATACTATAAAGACTGGCTCCAAATCTGCACACAGAAATATCACCACATGAGACCAGAAGGTATGGCAGGATGTTCAGAATACAGTAGCTCCACTTTAAAAGCAGAAGTGCAATAGAGAGAAAACTCAATCAACATCAAAGACCCGAGACTTTTCAACACACTTTCCCTACATATACAGGGCGTAACTGGCTGACCTCTCGCAGTTTTCAAAAAAGGATTTGACAAGCACTTTAAATGGATACTTGATCAATCTGACTGTGACTTGCACATCAGACTGCGAGCAGTTTCATCAAACAGCTTGGTTGATCAGACCAGCAACCAGGAAACCGGGCCTCGGGGACATCGATCCTTGAAATCTTCAACAGTTACATGCTGGTGACCATCTTGGATTTCGTTGTCTGCAATTATTTTGACTGTCAACTTATCCTATTTTTTTCACTCACTCTTATACATTGTTCTGTCACAACTATTTTTCAAATTCTCTTCACTTATGCCTCTTGGGACAACACTGCCATCAACATGTTCTTCAATACTTAAGCCATTGGATTATCAAGGAGCTCCTTGATCTGTGAGCTGTCCAGGAGAAAAATGGTTGTGTGTGTAATTACCTAAGTGTAGTTACAGGATGAGAGCTGCGCTTAAGTTGTCCCGTCTGCCCAGCACTCTTTGTTATATAACACTTTGAAACTACAGTACTGACAGTTTTGCCCATCACTTTCTCACTTAAAATTGTTCCAGCTGTCTGCCACTATCAAAGTCCCCGTGGTGAAGCTGTAAGACACTCTCCTGGCGTTTCGTGAGCGCTCTGTCCTGTGTTCGTATCCTGGCCGGGAAGGATTTATTAGGCATCATCCTTAACTCTAGCCTCTGTTTGCCCAACAGTAAATGGGTACCTGGTTGTTAACCCTTAAACTGTGCAATATACTGTATACATATATGATTGACATAACATAATTTAACATAAGTTTTTTAAACTTGCACAAACACTTTACAATTTTTTGTGCATGATCAACTAGGCAAATGCTCCAACTTTGTCTAAATGATCACATACTACAGGGTTCTACTATGGGCTCACCATAGCCCGTGCTACTTGGAACTTCTTGTTCCAGGTAGCGAATCTTTAACAACAACAACAAATGATCACACTATAACCTGAAAAGCAAGAGAATTAAAATTAATTTTAAAATTGAATATTGAAAACTTAAGATTTTCAATTCACAATAAAAAATATGAAGTCACTAATTGTTCATTTAATGTTATTATTCTCCCAGTCCGACAAAATCCGACAAAAAACTGTAAATTCTTGTGAAGAATTCAGGCGGGATAGTAACACTGAGCCGCTAACACTGTTCATCTATGCTACGTGTATCAGATGTATCAGATGCATCATCACTGAATGCAGAAAACGATTCATCTATATATCATCTAAATAAATTGGAAATAGCATAGGATTGCAAGGGTGACGCTCAGAGCTACAACTGGATACGCTCGCTGTATCATCCTCATAGGTGCTGTATCATTTGCATCCAACCTTTGTGTTAGGTCCTTATTGCGTCTAGCTTCACCAATATTATGACCCTTATGTTCTTCAAACAATAAGGTTTGAATTTCACCGACAGAACGTTATCTTCCAACACCTTTCAACACCGCATCGGACAAGTGTTTGGGAGCCAGAGGCGCGTGCGCCACCCATGGTTGCTCATTCAGTACTAGCCCAGCCAGCCAGCAGCCCTATGGCATTCTGGGAATTTTTTCCAAGATGGCTGCCTCTGGAGGTCCTAAGAGTCCATTTCGTACACAACCAACCTTGTACACATTTAGAATTGGTACCGAAAAATCAAAAAGGGTTTTTTCGGTTGGTGCAGTTAAGTGGTTAAGGGTTCAACAATTTTACGGGTCGTATTCCGGTGAACATAGGATTAAGGACTTGCCCGAAACGCTATGCGTGGTAGTGGCTGTACAAAATGTACGAACTCTTGTATGTACAGTGGTACCTCGGTTTAAGAGTTTAATTGGTTCCTGGAGACGCCTCGTATTCCGAAAACTCGTATTCTGAAGCGAATTTCCCCATAAGAAATAATGGGAAATGAATTAATCCGTTCCTGACTACCCCAGAAACCCCATATCAAACTAAATTTTTATACCTAATTCATCTAAATAAACCTACAAAACTATGTTCAAGTTATTACTTACCTTGCTGATGAATGCTGTAGGCATATGGAAGATGGTGAGGAGGGGGGAGGAGGAGAGGAGTTACTGTTTGGAAGGGGAGTCCCCTTCCATTATCACATCAGGCAGTGAGGACTTCACTGGTATGCACACACTGGCACATTTTGCCTGCATACCACTAGGACTTGCTTGTCTTACTAAGAATTTGTCTAAAGACACTTGTTTTTCCCTACATTTTAACACTTGTCTGTAGTAAGACATCACATTATCATTTAAAAGGTCAATGCAACGGCCTGCTACAGCTTTATCTGGGTGAGTTTTTTCAACAAAACTTTGCAGTTCTTCCCATACTTCACACATTTTCTTAATCAAGAAGGGACATCCTCTACTGCCTCTACTCACAGCTATTTTCTTAGGTTGAACCTTATCAATGGCTTTCTTGAGACCCATGGTGAGATATATAATAACAAATTGTATAGTCAAATCACCAAAAATCCAACAATACACTGAAAATCCACGAGAAGAATTGATGAGAGGTAGTCACTGAGCGCGAGACAATGGTAAACTGAGGGGCGGACGGGCGGAGGGGCGACGATCGCCCAGCCACCACGCGCTAGGTCAGCCTGTACGCGTATCAACAAACTCGTGTCCCGAGGTAACCCTCGCCTTCCGAGACACATTTTCCGAGGAAATCCTGCTCGTATTCCGAAAAACTCGTATACAGGGACACTCGTATTCCGAGGTACCACTATAAATAAATAATATAAATAAATATAAAGTTTGCAAAAGAAAACTTTCAATTTTTTTTTTGCCACCTTTGTTTCCTTATCTTGAGGTTATCTTGATGATTTCGAGGCCTAGTATCCTCACGGCCCTGTCCTCGTCCAGGCCTCCACCCCCAGGAAGCAGTCTGTAGCAGCTGTCTAACTCCCAGGTACCTATTTACTGCTAGGTAACAGGGGCATCAGGGTGAAAGAAACATTTTGCCCATTTGTCTCCGCCTCCACTGGGGATCGAACCCGGATCCTCAGGACTATGAATCCGAAGCGCTGTCCACCCAGCTGTCAGGCACCCTGACAGCTCAAGCCCTTAGCTTGAATCAATGTCCTCTTGTTCTTGAAGTTGGTGGTTTCAGAAATTCCTCTTTGTCAATTTGATCGAGGCCTGTTAGTATTTTGTGAATGGTGGTCATATCTCCTCTTTTTCTTCTATCTTCTAGTTTGGGGCATTTTTAACACTGTTGTTCTGAGTGCTGCACGAGTGCTGCACTATCCCAGGTGGGTTTTGGCATTCCCTGAGCACGCGGTAATTCTGAAAAGTGTATACTCTTTTCAACTTTCTTTCCTCAATTCTCGTCCAAGGTTTTTTAATTTGGTATCGTTATGTTCGCAATAGAATTCTCTACAGAACTAAAGGCATATAAAGTCCTAAAGCCCGGTGTACCATCTGCAACAAACAGAGAAAGTGCGAGCGTGTTATCCGGGAGCGCACAAGAGCGATAAAATATGGTCACTCTTTTCACTTTGGTCACCTCAATTCTCGTCCTAGGTCTTTCATTTTGGTATCAATGTGTTCACAATAGAATTCCCAACAGGATTATATGCATATAATGTCAAAACCACAGCGCGCTCCACCCACCGACGTGATGAAATCAGGCCAAGGTTGCCAGGAAGAGAGTGCCCCACCCCCCCAAGGGGCGTCTGGCCTTCAATTAGAGAACGATTAGAGAACAAAATACTGAACAGTTTATACTCTTCAATTTTGTCATCTCAATTCTCGTCCCAGATTTTTCAAATTGATATCAATGTGTTCGCAATAGAATTCTCTACAGGACTAAATGCATATAAACTCCAAAAGCCTGGTGTACCACCAAAAGCAAACAAAGAAAGTGACAGCGCGTTACCCCATGAGCGCTAATGAAGCGCAATAAAATGTGTATACTCTTTTCAACTTTATATATAAGGTATAGAAGGTCCAAAACTGTAGCACGCCCCTCCCACAGCCAAGTACGAATGCTGGGCATAGTTTTTAACAGACAGCGCAGCATTGTGTCGTCACCGGAAGTCCGTCTACTAAACGGATAACGCAATGCTGAGTAGTCACCGAGCAAAAGTGTTAACATCTCTTGTCTCTGCTCATAACTCTTGTTTTTCAGTTCTGTAATTCCGGAACATCTTATAAGCTTTGCATCTTTTCCAAGTTTGTTTATGTGCTGCTTGAGAGTTGGGTTCCATACAACTATTGCATATCCAGTTTTGGTCTCATGAAAGTCAAGAACAGTGTCTTTAATATTCATCATCCATGTAATTAAAAGCAAGTCTAAAGTTGGAAAGCAATGCATACGCTCCTCTCAATGTCCTTTATGTGTTCCTCTGGTAACAGTTTACTATCCAAAACCACTCTTATTTCTCATTCTTTATTAGAGTTCTTTAATTCCTTTCCACATAATTTGTAAGTTGTGTGTGGTCTATGTTCTTTGATTCCACATTCCATAACATGGCATTTATTCATATTGAATTCCATTTAGTATATGGTACTCCAAGTACTTATTGTGTGTAGATCAATTTGAAGATTATTATTGTCAGTCTCCTATATTTCCCAATATACATATTAGCAACATCCACAACATGTTCATTTAATGCTGTATTCCTTCTGCTAGATTATTTATGTAGACGATGAACTTGACTGTGTGTAATTACCTAAGTGTAATTGCCTAAGTGTAGTTACAGGATGAGAGCTACGCTCGTGGTGTCCCGTCTTCCCAGCACTCTTTGTCATATAATGCTTTGAAATTACTGACGGTTTTGGCCTCCACCACCTTCTCACTTAACTTGTTCCAACCGTCTACCACTCTGTTTACAAAAGTGATTTTTTGTATATTTCTCTGGCAGCTTTGTTTCATTAGTTTAAATCTATGACCTCTTGTTCTTGAAGTACTGGGTCTCAGGAATTCTTCCCTATCAATTTTATCGATTCCTGTTACTATTTTGAACGTAGTGATCATATCGCCTCTTTTTCTTCTGTCTTCTAGTTTTTGCATATTTAATGCCTCTAACCTCTCCTCGTAGCTCTTGTCCTTCAGTTCTGGAGCCGCTTAGTAGCATGTGTTGCACCTTTTCCAGTTTGTTGATGTGCTTCTTAAGATATGGGCACCATACAACCGCTGCATATTCCAGCTTTGATCTAATAAAGTCGTGAACAATTTTTTTAGTATTTCGCCATCCATGTAATTAAAAGCAATTCTGAGGTTAGAAAGTGTAGCATAGGCTCCTCGCACAATGTTCTTAATGTGGTCCTCAGGTGACAGTTTTCTATCTAGAACCACCCCTAGATCCCTTTCTTTGTCAGAATTTTTAAAGATTTCTCACAATTTATAGGTTGTGTGGGGTCTATGTTCTCCAATTCCACATTCCATAACATGGCATTTATTCACATTAAATTCCATTTGCCAAGTATTGCTCCATGTACTTATTTGTCCAGGTCGTCCTGAGGGCATGACAAACATCTAGGTTTCTTATCTTCCCTATTATCTTAGCATCATCAGCAACATGTTCATGTAATTCTGTATTCCCACTGGTAGATCGTTTATGTAGACAATGAACATTACCGGTGCAAAAACTGAACCCTTTGTGTACTCCACTCGTGACATTCCTCCAATCCGATACCTTGCCTCTGATTACGGCCCTCATTTTTCTGTCAGTTAGGAAATTTTTCATCCATGTTAGTAGCTTACCTGTCACCCCCTCCAATATGTTCCAGTTTCCAGAACAACCTCTTATGGGGAACTCTGTCAAAAGCCTTTTTTTAGGTCCAGATAGATGCAGTCAACCCAACCATCTCTTTCCTGTAAAATCGCTGTGGCTCGATCATAAAAACTGAGTAAGTTCGTTACACAGGATCTTCCAGATCGAAAACCATACTGTCTGTCTGATATTATATCGTTTTTCCTCCAGGTGTCTACCCATTTAGTTTTAATTATTTTTTCCAATATTTTGACTATTACACTTGTCAATGATACAGGTCTATAATTAAGGGGTCTTCCCTGCTTCCACTTTTGTAGATTGGAACTATGTTAGCCTTTTTCTACACATCAGCTACAACTCCTTTACACAGGGATGCCTGAAAAATCAGTTGAAGTGGATTGCTGAGCTCAGGTGCACATTCTCTCAGAACCCATGGTGAACTCCATCTGATCAACTGCTTTGTTCTTACTTGGGCCCTTGAGCATTTTTTCCATTCATCTCTAGACACCTCTATGTGTTCTATGTTGTTTTCTGGAATTCTTATTGTGTCTGGTTTCATAAAGATTCATTTTGTACAAACACACTTTGGAACTTTTCGTTTAGTGTTTCACACTTTTCCTTTCATTTTCCGTTGAATCTATTTCTCATTTCAACCTCTGAATATTATCCTTAACCTGCAATTTGTTGTTTATGAATTTATAGAATAGACCTGGTTCTGTTTTACATTTGTCTGCAATCCCTTTTTCAAATTTCTTTCTGCCTCTCTCATCACTGCCGTGTAGTTGTTTCTCGCATCTTTGTATCGCTGGTATGTTTGGGGGTTTGGCTCTTCCTGTATTGATCCGTTTTTGTGTCTTTTGGTCTGTGTTGTGTGTGGTCTTTTGGTCTCTGTGTGTGTGTGTGTGTGTGTGTGTGTGTGTGTGTGTGTGTGTGTGTGTGTGTGTGTGTGTGTGAATTTGTATATATTTAAAAAATATAGTATGACTTTAGAACAACAATTTGATAATTGATATTAATATAAAACTAGGATAATTATTTCTGCCAACTCAGTAATGTGTTTCAAAATGAAGGAATTTGTTGCCTGTTAATTTTTTCTATTGTTTGTTTTAGAGTGCAGGAGGGCCACCAGGTGGCAATGCTCCTTCAAGTTACAGTGCACCTCCGTTGGGTTACAGAATGCCACCCCCAGGCCCTACTATGCCTCGTCTCCCACCACCAAGTTTCATGCCCCCAGGAGCTCCGCCGGGCCTCCCACCACCAGCATTCACTGTCCCACCACCTGGATTTATGAGCTCTTTTGGTCAGGCTCCTGCAGGTATATATACAAGAATTCAAGTATATTCTAGTGGAAACATTGGTGAAGGATTAAAGATTTATATTTACCATACTGTAATCACGGGATTTAGGTACCTTATAATTTTCCAAATTTTTTCTTCTAGCAGATTCTCATTCATTATCAGATCACACTATTTTGACTTTAAACTTATGCAGTAATGCAATGCTACACATTAGTTTGAGCAAAATGTTATGTTTGCTCTTGTAACCAGGTATAATACGTGCTCAGTAATCCACATTTTGGTGATCTGAAAATCTTATGAATATGCAAAATTTCACATTTAACACTTTTGCGGACGAAAGTGTTAAGTGTTGTACCTTTTTAAATTTTTTTTATCGGAAGGGTGTTTTGGGTTATCGTAACTACTACTGGAGGAGAAACCAGAATATATTTTAGTTCAAGTGTTTATTCAGTAACTGGAAGCCAACTCGGATTACAACAATTTCCGGCAGATGATAAACCTGATTAAATTAGGGTTTGAGTATTCTTCTTTATAACCCAAATCCAACTCAGGTTACTAAATAAAATGTGGCAACCTATGTCCATAACACTGATTACATTAAACTGCATTAACCCTGGTACTGAGCTGCTTAAATTATGTCAAAGCCGTGGTGTGCAGAAATGGTGTTCCTCCCCCAAAAACTTTCTCTGCATATTGTTCAAAGCCCTTCCCTGAGTATGTAAATGTAAAAAAACCCTTGAAAAACCACTTACTTTGGCTGTAGCAAAGTGGAGAAAATGACGGATGGTAGAAGATCATCGCAAAGTTCAGGCTCCAGCACAGACCCTCGAGCAACCGCCGTGTGACCTGGGAGCCCCAAAGAAGCAGGCACATGCGGGAGACAAGGAAGCGGTCCGAGAGTCCCACACAAGACCCAACCACGTTCGAACCTGGGAGGGAACCAGATGGGACTTCCTCCAGTTCACCAAAAACCCGAACCCGGCAAGCTGAAAAAGAACCAAGTCCCTGGCTAGAAGACAAGAAGACCGGCTGGGAGCCCAAACCAGCCAGTCGTTGAGGTTGGACAACACCTGAACACTTAAGAGACGCAGACGCACCACGACGACTCAGGTAAGGCGTGCGAACACGTGAGATGCCAGGTTCAACCTGAATGGGAGACAACGAAAGCAGTAACCCTGACGCCCCACAACAAAACAGAGCCTGTCCCTGAACCCCAGATGAATCAAAATGTGCCAGTAAGCGTCCTGGAGGTCCAGGGACACCATCCAAGAGTCCAGCATCAACAGGAGCCGAACCTGGTACAGCGTAGTCATCCGAAAGGAGGGGCAAGAAACCCAGGGGTTCAGACGGGACAAGTCCAGAATGAACCGCAAGTCCGCACAGTCCCGTTTCGGTATTTGATACAGACGGAAAACCCCTGTGAGGGAGGTCGTTGTTTCGACCACGCCCAAGGGAACCCACTCCAAGATGACCCGACAGAGCGCAGGGGAAGAGGCCTGCCCCACCAGCCCTGAACATCCCGAAGGAAGAGGGGCAACCCAACGCCACCGCAGGGCGAAAGAAACGACCCAAAATCGTGGGACAAGGTATGAGCGAACTGCTCGAGCCTCCCCCCACCCCACCGCTTCATCAATGGGGCGAACTGCGAAAGGGCTGACGCCCCTTAAGTGGCCCAGAACCTCGCACAGAGCGAACACTACGCTGACCACATGATGGGTGGTCCGAAGGCGGCGCCGGATACGAAACTGGCACCCGTGGCCTACCCCGACGAGAGGAACCCTGAGCCCTGGCATGGCACCTCCGGAAAGGCCCCTCCCCCCTGGACCCTCAGAGTACCAACAAGTCAGACATAGGGCGACAAGTAGCCGAAGCAGCCTGTATATACTGCGCCACAGAAGAACCCTCAAAACGCAGAGGACAAAATGGTGAAGACATCCTAAGATCCAGGGCCCAGGCCGATTCCAGAGAGGAGGCAAGCACCACCTGCCGACACGCGAGCCAAGAAGCATAAAACAGTGAAACCACATCCCGCAAGATCAGCGCAAAGAGCTTCAATAAGGCAGCCGACGAGCGAGCCGCCGAGCCCAAGGCACTGGACCCAGCAGCGGCCCCAAGTGTCCCCACATCCTCCTCAAGCCAGTCCGAAGACAACTCCAGGAGGAGGAAAGAAATGCAAGGCCGAAGCCAAGAGGCCCCGAGCACGCAAGTCCTCAGCAACGTGCGTAGCTGAAAGGGAGGGAACCTGCACGTGGAGCTGCACGACGCCAACACCCCGGGAAAGGGCAGGGGCAAACAAGCACTCGTTGAGGTGCTCAAGGTTGCCCCCCCTCCCCCCCCCAGGAAAACCTGAACCACCGTTGATCCCTCGTGCCACTCAAGCGTGCGGGAACGACAGAAGGAATGCCAAGCCTCTTAAGGCAAAAACAGGACAGTCTGCTAGCCAGGATGACTCTGGAACCTCGTAACGAACCCAGAAAGGAAACGAAGGCCCAACCTGAATGATGACGGATCCATCACCGAGCATAATCCAGGCCATGCAGGAGATAAGCCTCAAGGGCCTAACCCGCACCGCAAATAGTTGGATGCGGGAAGCCGAGTATCTCCGGAAAGATGGAACCAGTGCACCTGGGGAGCACGGAACTGAACCGGGGAGGGGCCCCGACACTAAATCCAATTGTACGCAGAGGAGGGAAAAGAGAACCCCACTCCTTGTAACAATAAGCCCCGGTCAGAGGGCAGAAAAACCCGGTGGGGTCCAGCGGGGCCTAAGGCCCCAAGTCAGCCCCCCCCCCCCCACCCCAGGATCCTCCTCTGCAGGCAGCCCGTCCTCCAAAAATGGGGTGGCAAATGTAAGGAGACAAATAAGTGTACTATTCATAGCAGTTAGGAATTGTACTTATTTTCACTTAGTATTAAATCGTACTGTCAAATATATTGTGAATATTTGAGTTTACCTGAAAAACTGAATAGAAAACACANGGGGCTGGAGTCACACGACCAAGCCTCAAACACATCAGCCAAGAATTGTGGTGTGGGTAGCCAGCATGAGAGGGGGTCTGGGGCTCACTCTTCTTCCTCCCGGGGAGAGGGGAGCTGCACAGATGGCAGCGCAGCACGTGGGGATGTCATGCTCCTTTGTCTTTGGGGAGTTTTGTCCAATCATAAGAACAAAGGTAACTGCATTAGGCCTATTGGCCCATACGAGGCAGCTCCTATTTATAACCACCCAATCCCACTCATATACATGTCCAACCCACGTTTGAAACAATCGAGGGACCCCACCTCCACCACGTTATGCGGTAATTAGTTCCACAAATTAATAACTCTGTTTCCAAACCCATATTTACCAAAGGCTTTCCCTAAATCTAAACTTATCCAATTTATACCCATTGTTTCGTGTTCTGTCTTGTGTTGATACTTTTAATACCCTATTAATATCCCCTTTGTTATGTCCATTCATCCACTTGTAAACCTCTATCATGTCACCCCTAACTCTTCGCCTTTCCAGTGAATGCAATTTAAGCCTTAAGTTCAAAGGTAACCAAGGCACCACCAAGGCAAAACCCACTTAGCTAAAATACAGAACACAGGGGCCTGGTTGACTAGACCAACCGAGAGGCCTGGTCAGAGACCGAGCCATTGATCCCCAAAACCTTCACAAGGTAGCCACTAGGTAGCACCTCACATTTATACCATCAATAAAGAACTGAGGGTGGAGCAGCTGACTGATGCCTAGCTGCCTCCCTCTTTCCCTCAAACAAGGAAGGGAAGGTAAGGCAAATGAACTAGCACTAATTTCAGAAATTTGTTGTTGTTGGGGGAAGTTCTTTTGGTGGTTCTGAGGCGGCAGTCTCACTTCTCACCAGCAGTGATCTGTTTTGTTTTTATAACTTTCTGGCTGCTTTTCTGGTGGAGGCAGATATGATTAAAAGTCACACACACTTTTAATATAATACCACTGCTCCCTGTGCCTCTTTGAGGAGGATAGGTTCTGGCTCACTGTCTCCAGTAGGCAAAAAAAACTTAGCGACTGATGGCACCTAATAGTTTGGCACAATATCAGCATAGTTTCTGGGAGCCACAAGAGGCTCCCCCAGAAAACAATGTTTTTGCTGTTATCCCACTGCAGATAAAACTTATATTTAACTATTTAGATTTTCATACACCATAACAAACTACTAGGCAATTTTAATGGTGTCACAATCTCTTAATCCAAGAACAACACAGTACCACACACCAGTCAAGTTACTGACACCACCTGACACAGCAAAATGCCTCCCAATATATTTCACACATATCGGTAACTCTAGTCACAACACTACTATTTTTATCAGTATCCTAGTCTCTAAATGTTGAACATGAATAATTTTCCACAAGTTTATTTTCTAAAGAAACAAGAAGTTCCACTTTGTGATACATAGGCACACCAAAGCATGACCATTATAAATCATAAAGATATTTTCTTACATAACATGTTCTCTAAACACCAATGCTATTAAATCTATACAAAAGATATTGATGTACCACCACATTCACTATCGTGCCAATAACTGATTTTTTCTTAAAAATTCAGCTAGAATGTAAATAAGATATAAAGAAGTGAATTCAAATGATGAGACAGAGGTACAGTAGTACTTTTTACACCAAACTGACAGTGTACTTTCTGTTTTCTGTAAATATGCCTGTTAATTAATGTATGACAAAGAAACATGTAAATAAAATATAACCCAGTTTCTTAAGATCCATAATACATTACTCACTTTATCATGAATTTCTTGCACTCGCCTTCATGGTCAAGAGGAAAGCTGCCTTTCTGAGGTGGAGTAGGAGTGAAAGACTTCTGACTAAATGTCATAGATGCCATCCTTCAAGTAAATGGCCTTATTCTTCTCTCTGTATAACCCACAGATAAGCCAGTTAAACATAACAAAACATTAACAAAATAAAAAAAGTGTTGAGTGTAATGAAACGCTCCTTTCTGAGTTACGCTTTAGTAGCTTCCCTCAGCATACATCACCGGGATTTATACAGGACATTTTTTTACTTCATATTCCTGGCGACACTTTAGATAATGGCAGATTCCTGGTGTCAATTTAGACATCAGATTTCTGGTGATAAATTTTGGCAACGTCAGATTCCTGGTGACAATTTTTTAAAAGTCAGATTCCTGGTGACAATTTTGGCAACATCAGATTCCTGGTGACAATTTTGGCAACATCAGATTCCTGGTGACAATTTTGGAAACGTCAGATTCCTGGTGACAATTTTGGCAACATCAGATTCCTGGAGACAATTTTGGAAACGTCAGATTCCTGGTGGCAATTTCCGCAATACTGTATCAGATTCCTGGTGGCAATTTCCGCAATACTGTATCAGATTCTCAGTGACAATTTAGACAAGTCTGCTTTCTGTTGACAATTTACACAATGAAAGATTTCTGGTGACAATTAGGGCAATTTCTGGTGGATTTTGATTGCTTTCATGGACACAGGTAGCCACGCAACACTCATTAAGAGTTCAGCCTTCAGCAAATTCAAACAAGCACGGCTTAAACGTTGTAGTAAACAGCTCACAGCAGTTAATGGAGGGCAAATTGATATCTTGGGTCAGGCCACTATTAATTTTGAAATAGGTCATGATGGGTCGTACCCTCACACTTGTACAGTGGTTCGGAATCTTGCTTATCCGGGTGATATCTTGATTGGCATGGATTTCTTACACAGGTTCTCATATTTTCTGTCTGCTGAGAAAGGGGCGAGACACTGCCGGTTGAAATTAGGCACTGTATCATACCCGGTGACATTGACTGACCATCCGCCTGTTGTAGCTTCCATCCAGCAGAAGCACAAACATCATGCCAATTACACAAAATTTTTGTTTCAGTCTCCTCCAGACAATAATAAGAAGTCGTGTATTTTACATGCTTTTGACAAGCAGACTTGCCCACCACAATCATTTAGGTTCCTTAGGGTGGCCGTGGGTCATCATATCCAGCCTGGTTCTACTCTTCTGGTGGCTGGCAGGTTTGATAAACTATTAATTCCCCACCACTAAATTGTTGTCCTGGACAAAGGTGACCTCATACCTGTAGTCAATCTCTCACACAAGACCTACCACTTCAGAGTGGGTGATCGGGTGTCTCATGGTATTATCTTAGAGGAGACATCGATCTTTCAATCCGATCCATCGGAAACAATTACAGACACTGAGCAATGTTGCGCTCTTAATGTTAGACACACTAGTAAGCCTTCTAAGCACGGCACAACGGTGCTCACGCCACCTTGCGATACCAACAATTTGAATAAGTTAATATCAGCACTAGATTTACAGCACATTCCACAGTTAGATAGGAAACGGGTGAGGGAAGTTTTGCGTATGTTCCGCAAATTATTTGCAACAGACGACGATCAAATTGAGTTGTTAGACAGAATTGAGCACACCACTCCAACAGGTGATCACGAGCCCGTGTACACAAGACAGTGGAGGCTCCCGGAACAGGCTAAAAAAACTATCAGAGAGTGTCAGAAGATGTTAAGAAAGGGAGTTATAGAACCAAGCATTTCACCTTGGTTGTCTCCGGTGGTGCTGGTGCGCACCACTCAAGATAGGGCAGAAAGATCTGCCCTATCTTGAGGTTATCTTGAGATGATTTCGGGGCTTTTTAGTGTCCCTGGGACCCGGTCCTCGACCAGGCCTCCACCCCCAGGAAGCAGCCCGTGACGGCTGACTAACACCCAGGTACCTATTTTACTGCTAGGTAACAGGGGCATAGGGTGAAAGAAACTCTGCCCAATGTTACTCGCCGGCACCTGGGATCAAACCCAGGACCACAGGATCACAAGTCCAGCGTGCTGTCCGCTCGGCCGACCGGCTCCCTTGGAGCCACAGAGATTTTACAGGAAAGAGATGGTTGGGTTAACTGCATCTATCTGGATCTAAAAAAAAAAAAAAAAAACGGCTTTCGACAGAGTTACACATACGAGTTTGTTCTGGAAACTGAAACATATTGTAGGGGTGACAGGTAAGCTTCTAACATGGATGAAATTTTTTTAGCTGATAGAAAAATAAGGGCAGTAATCAGAGGCAATGTATCGAACAGGAGAAATGTCACCAGTGGAGTACCACAGGGTTCTGTTCTTGCACCAGTGATGTTCATAGTCTACATAAATGATCGACCAGATGGAATACATAATTATATGATCATGTTTGCTGATGATGCTAAGATAATAGGAAGGATAAGAAACTTAGATGATTGTAATGCCCTTCAAGAAGACCTGGATAAAATAAATATATGGAGCACCACTTGGCAAATGGAATTTAATGGGCATAAATGCAATTGTTATGGAATGTGTATTAAGAGAACATAGACCCCACACAACCTATAAATTATGTGGGAAATCTTTAAAGACTTCTGATAAAGAAAGAGACCTAGGGGTGGTTCTAGATAGAAAACTATCACCTGAGGACCACAAAAAGCACGTTGTGCGAGGAGCCTCTCTAGAGGTTATCTAGAGATGATTTCGGGGCTTTTTAGTGTCCCTGCGGCCCGGTCCTCAACCAGGCCTCCACCCTCAGGAAGCAGCCCGTGACAGCTGACTAACACCCAGGTACCTATTTTACTGCTAGGTAACAGGGGCATAGGGTGAAAGAAACTCTGCCCATTGTTTCTCGCCAGCGCCTGGGATCGAACCCAGGACCACAGGATCACAAGTCCAGCGTGCTGTCAGCTCGGCCAACCGGCTATCTTGAAGTTATCTTGAGATGATTTCGAGGCTTAGCGTCCTTTACGGCTCGGTCCTCAACCAGGCCTCCTTTTTGTTACACACCCAAGGAAGCAGCCATTAGCAGCTGTCTAACTCCCAGGTACCTATTTACTGCTAGGTAACAGGGGCATCAGGGTGAAAGAAACTTTTTGCCCATTTGTCTCCGCCTCCACCGGGGATCGAACCTGGGACCTCAGGACTGTGAATCTGAAGCGCTGTCCACTCAGCTGTCAGGCGCCAATGCTACGCTGTCTACGTCAGCCTATACTACGCTTTCTAACTTAACAATTGATTTTAAATACTGTACATGGATGGTGAAATACTAAAGAGATTGTTCACGACTTTTATTAGACCAAAGCTTGAATATGCAGCAGTTGTATGGTGCTCATATCTTAAAAACACTATGTGCCGGCAACGACGCAGTATTGCGCGCTAAATTTAGGAGCCAAAATTCCGGTATCAACACAGCATTGTGTCGGCGGCGGGGGAACGTTGGTGGAGGCTTCGGTAGGGGCACACCACGGTTTTGGACATTATATGCATGTACTCCTGTAGGGAATTTCATTGCAAATGCTGTACATTGATACCAAAATGAAAGACCTAGGATCAGAATTGAGGTAACAAAGTTGAAAAGAGAATACCCATTTTATTGCTTTTAATGAGCGCTCACTGGGGCAACGCTCCATCACTTTCTCTGTTTGCTGTGGGTGGTACGTCGGGCTTATGGACTTTATATTTGCATATACTCCTGTAGGGAATTCTATTGCGAATACAATGATACCAAATGAAAGACCTAGGACAAGAATTGAGATGTCCAAAGTGAAGAGATGTCACATTTTATTGTTCTTGCGTGCTCCTGGGTAACACACTCACTTTCTCGCCGGCTTTTGCGCTTTACCGTATATGCTTTTAGTCCTGTAGAGAATTCTATTGCGAACACTTGATATCAAATTGAAAAACCTAGGACTCTCGAAAATTGAGATGACAAAGTTGAAAAGAGTAATGTATACACTTTTCAGTATTACCGCGCTCTCTGATGTAATGAGAGGCGCGCCTTGGGGTGGCACAGCGCTCTCTTTCTGGTAACCTTGGCCCACTTTCATCTTGTCGGCGGGTGGAGCACGCCGTGGTTTTTTACATTACATGCATATACTCCAGTAGGGAATTCTATTGCGAACACGTTGATACTAAAATGACGACCTAAGACAAGAATTGAGGTGACCAAAGTGAAAAGAGTGTACACATTTTATTTCTCTTGCGAGTTCCCAGGTAACTCTCTCCCCCTTTCTCTGTTTACTGCGGGTGGTAAGCTGGGCTTTTGGAGCTTATATGCATTTAGTCCGGTAGAGAATTCTATTGCGAACACATTGATATCAAATTGAAAAACCTAGGATGAGAATTGAGGTGACAAAGTTGAAAAGAGTAAACACTTTTCAGAATTGTCACGCGCTCCCGTGGAACACCTGGACCCCCCTGGGATAGTACGGGGGCTCGCTCGCGCAGAGCGCAAAAGTGTTAAGAAGCACACCATCAAACTGGAAAAGGTGCAAAGACATGCCAGTAAGTGGCTCCAGAGCTGAAGGGCAAGAGGTACGAGGAGAGGTTAGAGACATTAAATATGCCAAAACTAAGAGATTGAAGAAAAACAGGCGCTATGATCACTACGTACAAGATAGTAAGCGGAATCGAATAAAATTGATGGGAAAGACTTCCTGGAACTTGGAAAACTAAAGATCATAGATTTAAACTAACTAAACAAAAATGCTGAAGAAATATAAGAAAATTCACTTTCGCAAACAGAGTGGTAGACGGTTGGAACAAGTTAGGTGAGAAGGTGGTGGAGGCCAAGACCGTCAGTAGTTTCAAAGCGTTATACAACAACGAGTGCTGGGAAGATGGGACACCATGAGCTTAGCTCTCATCCTGTAATTACACTTAGGTAATTACTTAGGTCAAATGGAAAGACGTAGATCTTAGGTCTGGAGAACATCATTGTTACACTATATTACCAGGCAAGAGTGTGATAAGTTTGGCTCACCCAGACCTTTACATGGCTCAGACACCACATGGTGCTATTTGCGATAGTTGACTTAGTGATGATTACATCCTTCAAAGAACTATTTGATGATTAGTGATTTTCAAACTTTTTTGAAGGGGGATTGAATTTTTAAGATGTTCCTTTTTTTGGTAATTATTCTAGGTATTGTCCCAGTAGTGGAATAGTTTGTGATCTGCATGAGTTTTCCAGCTGTGAGGAAGGGGTCAAGCAAAGATAGCACTTCTTCTCCTGAAAGTGCAGAGACTGTAACTAAGTCTGGCATTGTCAGTCATCCAATGAATTCCGATGATGTAAGCTGGAGGGAGCTGCCGAGGGGTGTCAACCCAGAAAGTAAACAAATACAATAACTAAAGTGTGTTATAACTAAGGAAGTACAGTACAGTACTGTATGCTATATGTATTTATATAAAAAACAAAAAGGATATAAAATGTATTCAAGAGCATCCTACAGCTCTTTGTATTGCACTAGATTCAAGATAACTGGGTACAGCATCAGCAGTGTTATACTGTACATCAATGACAACACGTGGTATAAAAATACCAATACAATGTACAATTCTCCCAAAATTGTCAAAATCCAGGATTTAATATACAAAAATTTATAATAGTACTGGTATACCTGTATAGTATTAAACATACAGTATAAGCACTATATAGTACATAATACACATTCATTTTAATAAAAGACAGACTAGAAAAACTACGAGTACAGTATTCAAACAGTACATGGCAGAATTTTGATTTAACAAATGGGATGCATTTCTCAAGGCACACTGTTACGAACCTTATGGTGCTTTCTAGATAAATTAAATTTATTTCATAAGATGAACACAATATTTTAAAGATACAATAAGGTATACCTTCCTTTGCCTCCAAATTTTTCCTCTCAAGGGGAAAACTTGGAGTTCAATGTTCTTCCTGAAGGGCTGGCTAGGATAAAGTAGTCTCATAGTACAGTTGGCTTCATTCTCAACACACAATCAGGGATCCCGGGTTTGATTCCCAGGTGGGACAGAAGAGGATAGACCGTCGTGAGACAGGTTAGTTTTACTCTACTGTTAAACTGTTTTTTCTTTCACCTATTGCCCGTGCTTGCCTAGCAGTAAAAAGGTACCCGAGAGTTAGGCAACTGTCGTATGGTTACATTCTGGGGAGGATCAGTAGCTCGACCTTGGGTGACCTCAATGCAAGAACTGTAAAGTATATGGTTTAGATACTTTTATATCCTAAAGTACATAAAATGGTTGAAACAAAGAAAACAAAGGGTCGTGCTAAATGCAAACGAATCTGAATGGAGATATGTGGTAAGTGGGGTACCACTGGGGTCCATTTTGGGGCCCAACCCTTTTTGTCATATACATTAATGACATAGATTAGAATATTACAAACCACATCATCAAATTTGCAGATGACACAAAGATTTATGGTAAAGTGGGAAATGATAATGATACTGAAGCCTTGCAGAGGCTTCAATATCATTATCATTTCTACATGATATTAAAGATCATGTAGAAATGATCTTATCAAAGATCTACATGAACTCCACATATAGTCAGAAGACTGGCAAATGCTTTTTGATATCAACAAATTCAAGACCTTGAATGTGGGGCATAACATCGTGTGCCACAACTACCAAATCAATGCAGATTATGATAAACATTATAGCAGATTGATGAAGAAAAGGACCTTGGAGCCAAAATCCACCACTCACTCAAAGTTGCACAACAGGTGGGTGCAGCAGTACCTTACCTTGAGGATACCTTGAGGTGCTTCCGGGGCTTATCGTCCCCGCGGCCCGGTCATCGACCAGGCCTCCTGGTTGCTGGACTGATCAACCAGGCTGTTGGACGCGGCTGCTCGCAGCCTGACGTATGAGTCACAGCCTGGTTGATCAGGTATCCTTTGGAGGTGCTTATCCAGTTCTCTCTTGAACACTGTGAGGGGTTTGCCAGTTATGTCCCTTATGTGTAGTGGAAGCGTGTTGAACAGTCTCGGGCCTCTGATGTTGATAGAGTTCTCTCTCAGAGTACCAGTTGCACCTCTGCTTTTCAACGGGGGTATTCTGCACATCCTGCCATGTCTTCTGGTCTCATGTGATGTTATTTCTGTGTGCAGGTTTGGGACCAGCCCCTCTAATATTTTCCACGTGTAAATTATTATGTATCTCTCCCGCCTGCGCTCAAGGGAATACAGATTTAGGCTCTTTAGTCGGTCCCAATAGTTTAGATGTTTTACCGAGTGGATTCTAGCAGTAAAGGATCTCTGCACGCTCTCCAGGTCAGCAATTTCACCCGCAGTGAAAGGGGCTGTCATTGTGCAGCAGTACTCCACTCTAGAGAGCACAAGCGTTTTGAAAAGTGTCATCATCGGTATAGCATCTCTAGTGTGAAAAGTTCTTGTTATCCAACCTGTCATTTTTCTTGCAGTTGTGACGGCTACTTTATTGTGTTCTTTAAAGGTAAGGTCTTCCGACATGAGTACACCCAGATCCTTTACATTGCCTTTTCGTTCTATGTTATGATTTGCCTGAGTTTTGTACGTGGTTTCAGTTTTTATATTTTCATTTTTCCATAGCGCATGAGCTGGAACTTGTCTTCGTTAAACACCATATTATTTTCTGTAGCCCATAGAAAGACCTGATCTACATCTGACTGGAGGTTCGCCGTGTCCTCTATGTTGCCTACTCTCATGAAGATCCTAGTGTCATCTGCAAAGGATGATACAGTGCTATAGGTTGTGTTCTTGTCTATGTCCGATATAAGGATGAGAAAAAGTACTGGAGCAAGCACAGTACCCTGGGGGACTGAGCTCTTAACGGTTGACGGGTTGGATTTTATTTTGTTGACTATTACACATTGGGTTCTGTTGGTCAGGAAATTGTAGATCCATCTGCCTACTTTTCCGGTAATTCCTTTTGAGCGCATTTTATGGGCAATAACACCATGGTCACATTTATCAAAAGCTTTTGCAAATCTGTGTAAATTACATCAGCGTTTTGTTTGTCTTCCATAGCATCTAATGCCATATCATAGTGGTCCAGCAACTGCGACAGGCAAGAGCGCCCTGTTCTGAAACCATGTTGTCCGGGGTTATGGAGATGCTGTGATTCCATGTATTTTGTGATCTTACTTCTTAGCACTCTCTCAAAAATTTTTATGATGTGCGATGTTAGTGCTATCGGTCTGTAATTTTTTGCCTCTGCCTTATTTCCTCCTTTATGAAGTGGTGCTATCTCTGCTGTTTTTAGTATATCAGGAATAACGCCAGTATCTAGGCTTTGTCTCCACAGAATGTGAAGGGCCTGCGATAGTGGTTTTTTACAGTTCTTGATGAATATGGAGTTCCAAGAATCCGGGCCTGGTGCGGAGTGCATAGGCATACTGTTTATGGCTTCTTCAAAATCCAGTGGGGATAGGGTGACGTCTGATATATGATTTGATGTTGGTATCATATCCATGAAAATTCATTTGGGTTATCGATCTTTAGTGCGTTTAATGGCTCGCTGAAGACAGAGTCGTATTGCTTCCTCAGTAGCTCGCTCATTTCTTTGTTGTCATCTGTGAAAGTTCCATCTTCCTTTCGCAGGGGCCCGATACTAGATGTGGTTTATCTAGTAGGAAAAGCTAATCAAACCCTCAGAATAATCAAGCGTATCTTTGGCTTTAAGTAAAAGAAGAAGGTAGTGATTTAACTGTACAAGTCTCCGGTGTGCCCACATTTGGACTACAGTATCTAGGCATGGAGACCTCACTTACAGAAGGACATAGCTACTTTGGAGAAAGTGCAACACCGGGCAACCGTCATCTCTCGTATCAGGAACAGTTGAGGGCCACAGGCCTAACACCACTGCAAACCAGGCAAGACAGGGCGGATCTCATTGAATCTTTTAAAATACTTTACAAGTTTCAGGATGTTGATCCTGACAACTTCTTCAAAAGAACAGCTTTAACAAACAAGGAGCAACAGTTTCAAGTTCAACAAACCTCAATGTAGGACTGAGAACAGGAAAGGCTTTTTCACCTACAGGGTTATAAACGCATAGAACTGCCTACCCGCCGAAGTCGCAAACGCCAAAACTGTTAGGTTTTAAAATCCACCAGGAGAGGAATCATCAAGGCAAATGTGGAAGGGGGGAATTGCAACAAGCTACCAGCTTCCTGTCCTCGTCGTGGCCACTAGTGTTAGTGGCCCTCAGGTAAATGATTTACAGTATCAAAGGCCTTTCTTGGGTCAATGAAAAGGCCAACTGGGTACTATTTTTTGCCAAGGGCTGTATAGATTATATCAAGCAAATTAATAATAGCATCATTGGCACTCTTCACCTGAATTTACCTGAGAGCCACCAACACTAGTGGCCTCAATGAGTACAGGAAGCCGGCAGCTGGTCAATGGCCCCCCCCCCACAATTTGCCTTGATCTTTTCCAGCTGTATTTTACATAGGTTTACAACCCTATGGATGAAAAAGCATCTCCTGTTTTTTGCCCTACATTTGGTTTGTTGAGTTTGAACCCATTGCTCCTCGTTCGTGTTAAATCTGACCTTTTAAAGAAATTGTTCGGATCGACATCCTCCAAATTGTTCAATGCTGAATTTTAAAGGTTATGATCAGATCTGCCCTGTTATGCCTGGTTTGCAGTGTTGTTAGCCCAGTGGCCCTCAACCGTTCCTGATATGCAAGATGAATAAGCTCCGATATGATTTTTGCTGCTGTGTGTGGCACCTCCTACAGAGCAGCTGTGTCTTTCTGAAGATGAGGTCTCCATGCCTGGATGCAATACTCCAGGCATGGAGATGGCATGGTGCACCCCCCCCCCAATGTACATCCAGGTGGGGGCGCACCAGAGACTTGTATACAGTTGAACGACTACTTTCTTTTCCTTGAAGGTAAAGGTTTTGCTTGATTATTCCCAGGGTTTAGTTCGCAATTTTTACTGCCGTTCCCACTTGTTGTGCAACTTTTAGTGAATGATGGATTCTGACTAAAAGGTCCTTTTCTTCATCAATCTGTTGTACTGTAGTGCTCTCAAATTGGTAGTTGTGACGTGGATTGTTGTGCCCCACATGTAAGGTCTTCCATTTATTGACATTAGAAAGCATTGTTAGTCATCTGACCATTTGTGAAATTCATGGAGCTCTCTTTGTAAAGTGGGCCCCTTTACCATACATCTTAGTGTCATCTGCAAATTTGATGATGTGGTTTGTAATACAGTATTTATTTTATTTATTTTTATTTGTTTATACATACAGTATATACAAGAAGGTACATTGGGGTTGTGAGAGTACAGTACATAACATTGGTGTTTTTACATTCTTGGAAAGCCACTAACACGCATAGCATTTAGGGCAGGTACATTGCCCAAGTAGGTACATTGTAGCAAACTGCTTTCAACATAATAACTATGATACAAGTTGATGCAGCCCGTCCTCCAAAAATCGGGAGGTAAATGTATCAGCACAAGTAAGTGCAATAATGTACTATTCATAGCAGTCAGGAATTGTACTTATTTTCACTTAGTATTTAACCGTACTGTAAAATATATTGTAAATATTTGAGTTTACCTGAAAAGCTGAATAGAAAACCACTACCTAACCTAACCACCTTAGTGTTTGAAGATAAGCATTTTATTGCTTCTTAATTACAATTAGTACTTATCTTATAGCTATACTGATCCTGTATTACAGTTTTATAAAACTAACAAAACAAACTAAAATATATCAATAAATTGTAAAGTAACTCAGGATATTTTCAAATTTTGTATAAAATCTCTATTGTTTAATAAAACTGAAAAGGAAAATCCTGATATTTAAGACTTGTGTATTGCAAATTGAACTTGAAAACTTCATCCTAAAATTCTGAGTGTCTTAACAGAAAACGAGGAGAATAAATGGGGAGGTAAATGTAACAGCACATAAGTGCAATTATGTACTATGTATGACAGTAAGGAAATGTACTTATTACACTTAGTATTTAACCGTACTGTAAATTCGGAGGATGGGTTGGTTGATGGCAGTGATTACAATGGTGAAGTTGCATGTCTTAAGCATTAATATTGGGGGAGTGCGTACCACAAGATACAGTGAGAGTTTGAAGCACTAGGTAGGAAACTATAATAAGGCATAGGTTGGACAGCTTTTTAATTAGTTAGGGGGTGAGTTCCATAGACCAAGCACAAACACTGGGTCTACCTGGCAGCAGCCTCTCACTCCATGTTTAATTTAGTTCATATATACAACCCATACACATCCTATGGGCGGAATTCATCCTCTCCCTGGGCTTTCCGCTCACAGCTCCAAGGTTCTCACGTCTCTTCTTTAATTTATGTTTTAAATGTGGTTGGTGACAACAAAGAAATGAGCGAGCTACTGAGGAAGCAATACGACTCTGTCTTCAGCGAGCCATTAAACGCACTAAAGATCGATAACCCAAATGAATTTTTCATGGATATGATACCAACATCAAATCATATATCAGACGTCACCCTATCCCCACTGGATTTTGAAGAAGCCATAAACAGTATGCCTATGCACTCCGCACCAGGCCCGGATTCTTGGAACTCCATATTCATCAAGAACTGTAAAAAACCACTATCGCAGGCCCTTCACATTCTGTGGAGACAAAGCCTAGATACTGGCGTTATTCCTGATATACTAAAAACAGCAGAGATAGCACCACTTCATAAAGGAGGAAATAAGGCAGAGGCAAAAAATTACAGACCGATAGCACTAACATCGCACATCATAAAAATTTTTGAGAGAGTGCTAAGAAGTAAGATCACAAAATACATGGAATCACAGCATCTCCATAACCCCGGACAACATGGTTTCAGAACAGGGCGCTCTTGCCTGTCGCAGTTGCTGGACCACTATGATATGGCATTAGATGCTATGGAAGACAAACAAAACGCTGATGTAATTTACACAGATTTCGCAAAAGCTTTTGATAAATGTGACCATGGTGTTATTGCCCATAAAATGCGCTCAAAAGGAATTACCGGAAAAGTAGGCAGATGGATCTACAATTTCCTGACCAACAGAACCCAATGTGTAATAGTCAACAAAATAAAATCCAACCCGTCAACCGTTAAGAGCTCAGTCCCCCAGGGTACTGTGCTTGCTCCAGTACTTTTTCTCATCCTTATATCGGACATAGACAAGAACACAACCTATAGCACTGTATCATCCTTTGCAGATGACACTAGGATCTTCATGAGAGTAGGCAACATAGAGGACACGGCGAACCTCCAGTCAGATGTAGATCAGGTCTTTCTATGGGCTACAGAAAATAATATGGTGTTTAACGAAGACAAGTTCCAGCTCATGCGCTATGGAAAAAATGAAATATAAAAACTGAAACCACGTACAAAACTCAGGCAAATCATAACATAGAACGAAAAGGCAATGTAAAGGATCTGGGTGTACTCATGTCGGAAGACCTTACCTTTAAAGAACACAATAAAGTAGCCGTCACAACTGCAAGAAAAATGACAGGTTGGATAACAAGAACTTTTCACACTAGAGATGCTATACCGATGATGACACTTTTCAAAACGCTTGTGCTCTCTAGAGTGGAGTACTGCTGCACAATGACAGCCCCTTTCACTGCGGGTGAAATTGCTGACCTGGAGAGCGTGCAGAGATCCTTTACTGCTAGAATCCACTCGGTAAAACATCTAAACTATTGGGACCGACTAAAGAGCCTAAATCTGTATTCCCTTGAGCGCAGGCGGGAGAGATACATAATAATTTACACGTGGAAATATTAGAGGGGCTGGTCCCAAACCTGCACACAGAAATAACATCACATGAGACCAGAAGACATGGCAGGATGTGCAGAATACCCCCGTTGAAAAGCAGAGGTGCAACTGGTACTCTGAGAGAGAACTCTATCAACATCAGAGGCCCGAGACTGTTCAACACGCTTCCACTACACATAAGGGACATAACTGGCAAACCCCTCACAGTGTTCAAGAGAGAACTGGATAAGCACCTCCAAAGGATACCTGATCAACCAGGCTGTGACTCATACGTCAGGCTGCGAGCAGCCGCGTCCAACAGCCTGGTTGATCAGTCCAGCAACCAGGAGGCCTGGTCGATGACCGGGCCGCGGGGACGATAAGCCCCGGAAGCACCTCAAGGTATCCTCAAGGTAAGGTGGAGCTTCGCCGGGTCACCCACCGCAAATCTGGCTCACATTCCATCTAACGCATATCTCCCCTCTTCCATCATTCATGTATTACATTAAATTCATTTATTCTCATCTATGTCATTGATGTACAGTACAGTGGCACCTCGACTTACGATTGCCCTGACTTACAATAATTTCGAGTTACGATGTAAATTTGATCGGAAAATGTGACTCGACTTACTATAGTGTCGTAGACTAACAATATTTGTTGGTACACGTCTAGGTCGACCGAGCGCGTGGTTCCCGGTCATGCAGGCCAACCTGCCTCAGTTTACTAGAGCTACCCGTTTAGTGACGATCCCGCCTATAAGAAATTCCATTTTTGTGGTGATTTTTTTATTTATTTAAATTTTGTATAAAATCTACATTGTTTAATACACCTGAAAAAGAAATTCCTGATATTTAAAATTTGTTTATAGCAAATTGAAGTTGAAATCTTCATCCTAAAATTCTGAGTGTCTTAACAGAAAATGAGGAGAATTAAATCAGAGGAGGGAGTTGGGTAAATGTAACAGCCTCATAAGTGCAATTATGCACTGTTTATGACAGTAAGAAAGTGTACTTATTACACTTAGTATTAAATCGTACTGTCAATTCGGAAGATGGGTTGAATTATGTGAGGTTACATATATATTTTTGTTTAATAAGTTATCAAGATGTTATTAGCAATATTCTTTGAGCATTCGTCTGTTCCAACAAGGTTCCACATTTTTGGAATAAGATACATGGGTTGACATAAGTGACAGTTGGGTCAGATTCCAATATGGTGTCAGACATGTGTACTGCAGTTTTCCCTGCAGGTGTACTGTAGTTTCCCCTGCAGGTGTACTGCAGTTTCCCCTGCAGGTGTACTGCAGTTTTCCCAGCAGATGTACTGCAGTTTCCCCTGCAGGTGTACTGCAGTTTCCCCTGCAGGTGTACTGCAGTTTTCCCAGCAGGTGTACTGCAGTTTCCCCAGCAGGTGTATTGCAGTTTCCCCTGCAGGTGTACTGCAGTTTCCCCAGCAGGTGTACTGCAGTTTCCCCTGCAGGTGTACTGCAGTTTCCCTGCAGGTGTACTGCAGTTTCCCAGCAGATGTACTGCAGTTTCCCCGGCAGGTGTACTGCAGTTTCTCCTGCAGGTGTATTGCAGTTTCCCCAGCAGGTGTACTGCAGTTTCCCCAGCAGGTGTATTGCAGTTTCCCCTGCAGGTGTACTGCAGTTTCCCCAGCAGGTGTACTGCAGTTTCCCCTGCAGGTGTACTGCAGTTTCCCCAGCAGGTGTACTGCAGTTTTCCCCAGCAGGTGTACTGCAGTTTCCCCTGCAGGTGTACTGCAGTTTTCCCTGCAGGTGTACTGCAGTTTCCCCTGCAGGTGTATTGCAGTTTCCCCTGCAGATGTACTGCAGTTTCCCCAGCAGGTGTACTGCAGTTTCCCCCTGCAGGTGTACTGCAGTTTCCCCTGCAGGTGTACTGCAGTTTCCCCTGTAGGTGTACTGCAGTTTGCCCAGCAGGTGTACTGCAGTTTCCCCTGCAAATGTACTGCAGTTTCCACCTGCAGATGTACTGCAGTTTCCACCTGCAGATGTACTGCAGTTTCCCCTGCAGGTGTACTGCAGTTTCCCCTGCAGGTGTACTGCAGTTTCCACCTGCAGATGTACTGCAGTTTCCCCTGCAGGTGTACTGCAGTTATCCCTGCATGTGTACTGCAGTTTCCCCTGCAGGTGTACTGCAGTTTCCCCTGCAGGTGTACTGCAGTTTCCCCTGCAGGTGTACTGCAGTTTCCCCTGCAGGTGTACTGCAGTTTCCCCTGCAGGTGTACTGCAGTTTCTCCTGCATGTGTACTGCAGTTTCTCCTGCAGGTGTACTGCAGTTTCCCCTGCAGGTGTACTGCAGTTTCCACCTGCAGATGTACTGCAGTTTCTCCTGCAGGTGTACTGCAGTTTCCCCTGCAGGTGTACTGCAGTTTCTCCTGCAGGTGTACTGCAGTTTCCCCTGCAGGTGTACTGCAGTTTCCCCTGCAGGTGTACTGCAGTTTCTCCTGCAGGTGTACTGCAGTTTCCCCTGCAGGTGTACTGCAGTTTCTCCTGCAGGTGTACTGCAGTTTCCCCTGCAGGTGTACTGCAGTTTCCCCTGCAGGTGTACTGCAGTTTCCCCTGCAGGTGTACTGCAGTTTCCCCTGCAGGTGTACTGCAGTTTCTCCTGCAGGTGTACTGCAGTTTCCCCTGCAGGTGTACTGCAGTTTCTCCTGCAGGTGTACTGCAGTTTCCCCTGCAGGTGTACTGCAGTTTCTCCTGCAGGTGTACTGCAGTTTCTCCTGCAGGTGTACTGCAGTTTCCACCTGCAGGTGTACTGCAGTTTCCCCTGCAGGTGTACTGCAGTTTCCCCTGCAGGTGTACTGCAGTTTCTCCTGCAGGTGTACTGCAGTTTCTCCTGCAGGTGTACTACAGTTTCTCCTGCAGGTGTACTGCAGTTTCTCCTGCAGGTGTACTACAGTTTCCCCTGCAGGTGTACTGCAGTTTCCACCTGCAGATGTACTGCAGTTTCCCCTGCAGGTGTACTGCAGTTTCCCCTGCAGGTGTACTGCAGTTTCTCCTGCAGGTGTACTGCAGTTTCCCCTGCAGGTGTACTGCAGTTTCCCCTGCAGGTGTACTGCAGTTTCCACCTGCAGATGTACTGCAGTTTCTCCTGCAGGTGTACTGCAGTTTCCCCTGCAGGTGTACTGCAGTTTCTCCTGCAGGTGTACTGCAGTTTTCCCTATCATTGTACGGTCCATAGAACAGTTTGGGGTTATTTTGGGTAAAGTATACAGAGAGTAAAGTAGACCCAGATGTAATAAAGTGACATATATTACGAGTGATTTTTTTTTAGATATATACAAGAGTTGTTACATTCTTGTACAGCCACTAGTATGCGTAGCGTTTCGGGCAGGTCCCTGGAATACGATCCCCGCCGCGAAGAATCGTTGTTACAACCAAGTACTCATTTTACCAGTGATACGAACCCATGACAAAGTGTTCGTGGAACACCAGGCGAGTGTCTTACCACTACACCACGGAGATTAAGTAATAGACATGTTAGTAATGTTAGTGAGGCTGGTGGTCTAAGATGTTAGTGAGGCTGGTGGTCTAAGATGTTAGTGAGGCTGGTGGTCTAAGATGTTAGTGAGGCTGGTGGTCTAAGATGTTAGTGAGGCTGGTGGTCTAAGATGTTAGTGAGGCTGGTGGTCTAAGATGTTAGTGAGGCTGGTGGTCTAAGATGTTAGTGAGGCTGGTGGTCTAAGATGTTAGTGAGGCTGGTGGTCTAAGATGTTAGTGAGGCTGGTGGTCTAAGATGTTAGTGAGGCTGGTGGTCTAAGATGTTAGTGAGGCTGGTGGTCTAAGATGTTAGTGAGGCTGGTGGTCTAAGATGTTAGTGAGGCTGGTGGTCTAAGATGTTAGTGAGGCTGGTGGTGAGAGTGTCAGCCGCCGGCAGCACCTGCTGACGGGTGAGTGACGGGTGATACTGCTCACTACCGTCTGTGTCACCGTGACTCTCTAAGACGTCACACCATAAGGACAAGCTACGCCGTCTAGTCCGTCTTAAGATCCTCCTAGAGCACACGGGGGGCAAGGGTCAGGTCAATATAACTCCCGTCAAGGTATCACTCACTCGTACAAGCCTCGCCCCTGGTGTCCCACGTGTGTACACACCTGCACATATAGGTATACATATGTGTGATGTAAAGATGAGCGTACCTAAGACGGAGGGAAGGAGAGTGTTGAGAGAGGCGAGGAGGCAGAGTGTGAAGGAGAGGAGCAGCAGCAGCAGCAGCAGCACCTCGCCCGCCGCCATCACTGTCACCCTCTCTTATGACCCAACCTCTCCCACACCTCTCTCCTTCACCCCACACCTGCTAACACCTCTATATCATCATTATTATCATCATCATCATCATCATCTTTACATTTATTGTAGTTTTTTTGTGAGAATTTGGATGATTGGCTGAGGCGTAGTGGGAATATTTTTCATTATACGCGGCCATACACCAAGTTCTAGCCATTATGCTTACTCCTTAATATATTACTCTTTAATACTAATACAAAAGTAATATTAATAACATATTCCTAGTATTATTATAATTAATATTATTTGTGATGTAATAAGAGGCCACAACAGTGCGCGTTCACAAATGAATATTCAATATCGTGATAATAATAACTTATTGATGTTAAACCTTTATTATACTTAAGGTTATTTAATGTTAATAATGAGAGTAAAATATGTGTGTAGAGTATGTGAATATGTAGGTTGAGCGGTGGTAGTTTAGTGCAGTAGTGAAGGTTGTGTGTTGTGGAGCCTGTGACCCGCTGCCTCTCGCCTCCACCAAGTGTCTCCTCTCTCACGCCATATTACCAGGCCATGGTGGGTACTTTTAGCCTCTTCTTACCCTACCGCCATGCACTACTCTCACCCGGCCCTATCATATCCATTTGTGATGTGAAAAAGTAACTTTATAGAGCATTAATGGTTGGAAGAGTAGCGCAGAGGTCGGCGCGGGTGTGACGTCACTCCTCGCCTCTACACAAACAACAACACATTTATCTTGTATTTTCGTTAGGTCTACGCAGGATAGGATAGGTTAAGTTATAGCTAAGGTTAGTGTGGTAAAAGTTAAGGAATGAGAGAATTACTAATGTGTGGGGGGGTTGTTTTTGAAGCCTTCGAGCAGTGTACTGAATGACTGCCAGGCGACGCCGTGTATAAAATCAATAGGTCTACACCTCCAAGTGCCAAGGTAACGTGTTATTATATTTTGATTTGTTTAGGTTAGTGGAGTGCAGGAGTTTACTTGTCACAAGTTTGTAGACTGGCTAGTTATCCAGAGCCTTTTGGGGCCAGCCGCTGGCCTTCACTACCATGCATCTGAATTTACCCGAGTTTACCCGAGAGCCACTAACACTAGTGCCCTCGACAAGGACAGGAAGCCAGCAGTTTGTTGAAGGTCCCCCTATTTGCCGTGATCTTTTCCAGCTGTTCCTTCAAATTTAAGAGTTTTGGCATTTACAGCTTTGGTGGGTAGGCGGGTTCATGGGTTTATATTCCTGCTTGATGGGGGTTCTGGGAGTTCTTCTACTCCCCAAGCCCGGCCCGATGCCAGGCTTGACGTGTGAGAGCATGGTTCACCATGCTGTTGCTTGGAGCGGCCCGCAGGCCCACATACCCACCACAGCCCAATTGGTCCAGCACTTCTTTTAGAAAACTATCTAGTTTTATCTTGAAGAAGTCCACGGCTGTTCCGGCAATATTTTATACACTCGCTGGGAGGATGTTGAACAACCGTGGACCTCTGATGTCTATACAATGTTCTCCGATTGCTCTTATGGCACCCCTGCTCTTCATTAGTTCTATTCTGCATTTTCTTCCATATCGTTCACTCCAGTATGTTGTTATTTTACTGTGTAGACTTGGGACCTGGCCCTCCAGTATTTTCTATGTGTATATTATTTTATATCTTGGCTCCTTTTTAGTGAGTACATTTGGAAAGCTTTGAGATGATCCCAATAATTTAGGTGCTTTATCCCGTCTGTGCGTGCTGTATATGTTCTCTGTACGCCCTCTATTTCAGCAATCTCTCCTGCTCTGAAGGGGGAAGAGAGTACTGAGCAGTACTCAAGACGGGACAGCACAAGTGATTTGAATAGTACAACCATTGTGATGGGATCCCTGGATTTGAATATTCTCGTAATCCATCCTGTCATTTTTCTGGCTGACACAATATTTGCTTGGTTACTCCCTAAATGTTAGGTCGTCAGACATCATTATTCCCAAATCCTTAACATGTTGGTTTCCTACTATGGGCAGATTTGATTGTGTTTTGTACCATGTATTATATTTAAGGTTCTCATTTTTACTGTACCCGAGTACCTGGAATTTTACCTTACCTAAGCACTTGGAATCCTGTGGATGAAAAAGCAACTCCTGTTCTCAGTCCTACATTGTGGCTTGATGAGCTTGAAAACGTTGCTCTTTATTTGTGTTACATCTGACCCTTTGAAGAAATTTTCCGGATCAACTTTTTCGCATCCTAATATCAGTCATAGACAGTGATACAAGCTAAAGCTCTGTATCATTTGCAGATGACATTAGGATTTTCATGCACGTAGACAATATAGAGGACATGGCAAACCTCCAATCATATGTAAATCAGGTTTTCCAATGGGCCACAGATAATAATATGATGATTAATGAAAATAAGTTCCAGCCTCACTATGGAAAAGATGAAAATTTAAAACGGAATCAAATCACTCTATAGAATGGAAAAGCCAGCGCAAAGGATCTAGGAGTAATCATGTCAGAAGACCTTATCTTTACAGATCTCCATAAAGTTGTATTAATCATATATTATTTATTTTAATTTGTGTTGGTATCAAGGTAGGGAAATGTGTGTGCTTACAACCTCTCCATATGCCCAGTGGTTGGGGGGAATGGTGCCCTGAAGCTATATAAAAACCCTACACCCCCTCCCCCCTAGAAGTGGCAATGGAAGGAAGGGGCTTGTTTACTCCCCAAGCCTGGCCTCAGGCCAGGCTTGGGGAGTAGAACAATTTCCAGAACCAGAACAACAGTGGACATTTTTAAGAGAAAAATAGTTAAATTTCTCCAAGGAGTGCTGGACCAACTGGGCCGGGGTGGATATATGGGCCTGCCGGCCGCTCCAAAGGACAGCCTAGTGGACCAAGCTCTCACTAGTCAAGCCTGGCCTCGGGCCAGGCTTGACGCATTTCCTAGTCATCTGACCATTTATAGAGTTCCTGCAGATCTGTTTGTAAGGCTTCAACATCATTAACATTTCCCACTACCATAAATCTTTGTGTTATCTGCAAATTTGAAGATGTGGTTTGTAATATTCTCATCTTTGTCATTGATGTATACTGTATTACAAGAAAGGTTGATCCCAAAATGGACCCCTGTGGTACTATACTTACTGCATTTCTCTTGGGCCAGAGACATTACTTTCATGTCATGTTCTCTTATTGGCTTCCACCAGAAGATGCTCTTCTTTGAAGACTTCCTGAAATTTCTTATTGTGTTCTTCGTACAATTCTTCGTCATTTGTAGTGAATCTGCCTGCCCCTACCCTCAATTTCATTACCTGTTCTTTCACTGTTGTTTTTCTCCTGATGTGGCTGTGCAGCAATTTAGGTTGAGTCTTTGCTCGCTATGTCGTTTTCATATTGTCACTCTACTTCTCTTCTCATTCTGACATATTCATTCCTGGCACTCTGGTATCTTTCTCGTCTCTCTAATGTCCTGTTATTACTATACTGTAGTTTCTCCATGCCCTTGTACTTAGTTGCTTTGCTAGCTTACATCTCTGATTAACCATAGGTTTCTTGTCTACATTTCATTTTTTCTTTTTGGACTGGGACAAACTTGTCTGCTGCATGCTTACACTTCTGCGTGATGTATTCCATCATTGCTTTGGGCCATCTTTCCTCTAAGCTCTGTTTCCCAAGCTATATCTGTTAGATATAGCAAGATATAGATAGCCTCCCTCCTGTTTGGGAGGCTATCAGTGTGAGGTTTTTTGGCTCTGAGGCAACATGAGATTTTGTTTCAGTACATGCTAGGCACCCTCCCTGCTAATGCTCATATGAAGATGTTGGGCATAAGGTACTTGACTTGCTGGGATTATGGGTTGAGAAGTTAGCCGGTGACGTCACGATTCATTGTCGCTGGAAACAGTTTTAAAGAATTCTGACAAACAGATCTAGGTGTGGTTCTGGATAAAAAAAAAAAATCACTCGAAGACTACATAAAGATATTGGGCAAATAGCATATGCTATGCTTTCTAACTTAAGAATTGCTCTTAATCCTTAAACTGCGCATGACATATATACGACTGGAGTAACATGTCCCACCGTGCACATGGCATGCGTATACGACATAGGGTGCCGGCCACGATTCAAATGGCCCGTGGCTACACGGGGTTCACATCAGCTTCCTCAGGGCTCTTGTAAACAGACTCCATGTTTAAAAAAAATCATGGACAACATTCTTCGGTGTGAGAGATATGGGCAGTACTGTGTGAGCAACCAAGGCTGGCGCACACAGCATGACCTAACAGCACTGCTGTTCAGCTTGTGACCACACCATCGCCTAAAGATGTCAAAATAAATATGTAACTGCTATTATTTAGCGATGACAGTATTACAGGAGACCCCTGACCGATAAAAATGACCAGGATTCTGATAATAGCAGGATTGTGGTGGTACTTAGCACTGTGTGGGAGGAGTAATGCTGAGGGAGGGGGGGAGGTGGTAACGTCTGCTGAATGTGTGTGGCCACCTGTTGTCTGCACTCATCATACCAGCTTAGTGGTTCACTATGATGAACACAAATGTATATACTTATATATAATGTGTGTATTAGTGTAATAACAGCAAAAGGAGTATGTTGGGAGGAGCCATTTGGGCGATGGTGGCGTTGTCGTCTGCATGACCTGCCATTCTGTGTAGAGGGTGGCCACCATGCAGTTTAGGCACCATACCAGCTTAGTTGTACAGTTATGGTTAATAAAACATGTAGATACTTATGTATAATGTGTGTATATAGTGTAATGACACCGCAAACATTATTGTTGGGGGGAGAATAGTGCGTCTGGCCTTGAACCAGTGTGGGAGCCAGCTGTCACCTGTGTGTGCGGCGACGTCTCTTTTATAACTCTAAAGGCAGCGTCTGGGATGCTCTTGGACACAAGTTCGAATCCTCGTCACGGCCCTTGTGGATTTGTTCGTCTCTTTTTATATTGCCTGAACCTACCATACCAGCTTAGTTTTAGAGTTATGGTGAGTAAAACATGTAGATACTTATATATAACGTTTGTACAGTATATAGTGAATAAAAGCAAAAACAGTATTGTGGGAGGAGAATGTTGGCTAGTGAGGTGTTGAGGGAAAGAGTGATGGTGAGTGGCTGGCTGGTGTGGCGGCCACTCCTCGTTGCTTTTTGACTCACCATACCAACTTAGTGGTTCATTATGGTGAAAAAAAAACATGCAGATACTTACATATAACCTGTGTATATAGTGTAATAACTGCAGAAGTATTTGTTTATTGTTTTATGAACATAATAATTGAATCACTAACATGCACACAATAATTTTGAGTACAGTGGAACCTCTATTAACGAGTTTAATCCGTTCTGGCACCGAGCTCGTTACCTGGAAAACTCGTCTTTGGAAACAAATTTCCCCATTTAAAATAAAGGAAATAAATTTAATCCGTTCCACTCCCAAAAACATCCATACTTGTATGACATTTTTTAATGTAAATATAATACTGCACATGTAATTATAAATGTTTTGTTGCACTGTTTTAATGTTTACTTTACCTTATGAAGAGTCGCTGCTGGCTTGAGGGAGACGATGGGGAGGTGGGATGGAGGAGAGGGGTTATGGTGTGGAAGGAGAATCCACCTCTGAGTCAGGCGGGCTCTCTCTTCTTGGGATTTTCACCCCACTGGGACCAGGTTGTGGTTCACTATCACTGGCTCTTCTTTTCTCTACTTTTGGAAAGAACTTTTATATTGACAATTGCTTTTGTCTTTGTTTTAGGATATCCATAAAACGAGACAGCAAATTGTCATTAAACATGTTCACACACTGGGTTGTCACTGCTTGACCATGGTGATGTCAGTGGAAGAGGCAGCATCCTCCCTTACCTCCTCATTCCCTTACTAATGGTGTAAATTGTTGATGAGGACCTGCCATACTCCCTTGTGAGATCAGTCACACAGACACCACACTCATGCTTCGCTATAATTTCCTTCTTCAAATCCACAGTAATTGTATCTTTCTTCCTCTTGACAACACTATCTTTAGCAAGCAGCTTCTTTGGAGACATCGTGTTACAAATTGTAGTCGCAAAACCACTAAAAACCCAAAGAAAAGAGCAAATAAATCCAGAGGGATGCTTGTCGTGTGAGATAAAACATCAACACTGGCGTCGGAGGCGTCCGAGAAATTGCAAGAACCCGCGAGACGCTAGGAAGCACCATGTGGTTTCGCTCATTAATAGAGGCGAGCTCGTCAATAGAGAGAAATTTGCTGCGAGTGGCTTGCTCGTTACTGGAAAAACTCGTTAATAGAGCCACTCGTTAATCGAGGTTCCACTGTATAGCGATGATTCACCGATTTTTTATATAAATATATCACATTACACACTATTGAATAATATTACTGAAAAAAACAAAGAAAAAATCAATCAGAGACATTGAAATAATTAAGTAATAATTTCTTTGTGTCAACTCCCGCCTGACAGCTTCGACGGAGCTGACCGCTTCTGATGCTTGCTCTGTCAACACCTACATTTTGCCAGACTTCTTCTGCCTGTTAAGGCCAAAATGTCACGTGCGATTTTTATCGATTTTTCGTACACGATTTTATCGTGCGTGCGATTTTTATCTTATTTTTCCGTGCTCAGGGAACGTAAATGAACATTTTTATAAGACGAAAAAAATTTTAGTATTTTATTTTTCTTGCACATGGGGTGTAAAAGTCCTTTGGACCCTTAGCAGCTTAACCCTTAGGCTGCTAAGGGTCTTTTTGCCTTCAATGCCCACAGGCACAACAAAAAAAAATCCAACAATTTTTTATTAATAATTTCTCCATTTGTGTTCTCTAAGCACGAGAATAAAATTAATTGTACTGTACTCACCAGTGATGTAAATGAGCCAAGAATTTGGCCGATGACTTCACGAGTCATCGTTGCTGGAGTGTGGTGCGCCCAGGCCGAGTCAGACGCGGCGGAGAAGGAGCCAGAGTTTCCACAAATTTATTTTCGCTGTATTATTTACAGTATCTGGCATATTTTACAACCAGTTTTTTCACTGGTCTGGTACAATATGCTGTCACTTGATGTTTTATTATAATACAACTGTTCTAAATTTATTTTGCTGTCACATATTAGTGTCACAAGTATTTGCACAAAAATGTCTTTATTTTTCAGTAAATATACAATTTATTATGAATTGTTTTCACTGTATACACTCACTTATTCTGTATGTACATGTTTTTGCACCAATCTTGGACATTTAGAAGTCATCAAGACTGTGATACTCGTCAAAACATTTGACATAGCACGGAGGGACCTGACACGCTGTGCACCAAGTCATTACCAATTTACGTTTCAGTTCCCTCTTTGTTGTGGTGTTGCATACAATGCACTCACGTTGGCCTACTGCACGCTTTCCAGTTGGTGGTAAATACCTTACATTGTGTGTGAGAAAGGCATCCTTGAAATCGAGTCTGTGTGTGGGAGCATGGTGCAATACTGGGTTTACAATGGGCCTTTGTATGCCTGGAATTGCTTTGCCAAACTTTTCTAGTAATTGTGTCACTACAGTAAAAATGAACACACGGAAATTTCATTTACCACCTGTTTTGACAAGATATGTATTGTAACAGCATTGTTCAGCATTGTTACGTAAATAAGGTGGAAAAACATTTTCTTGGTCCACTTTACTGTTTTCCGTACACACTCCACTGCCACCACCAACATATCACATTTATCCATCAAATGCATGTTGATGTTATAATCCAAAACACAATCTGGTTTATAGATTATTTGTTTTGTTGTTCTGTTCACCTTGCCTCTGTCCACCATTGTACCGTCATGAAAGGTGGTCAACGTGTTCACTTCACGCCTGTCTTTCCACTGCACTGACAGCATTGCACCAGTTTTTCTTAGCTCGCAATCACCAACCTGCATAGCAGTGTGAAACACTGGCATTTCCCTTCGTTTTGCCTTCACTGTGCCAAACACACTCCAGTTCTATTATCAAGCAAGAACCTAGTTAGCAAGGGACTGGTATAATAGTTATCTGTAATTACCTAAGTGTAGTTACAGGATGAGAGCTACGCTCGTGGTGTCCCGTCTTCCCAACACTCTTTGTCATATAACACTTTGAAACTACTGACTGTTTTGGCCTCCTCCACCTTCTCACCTAACTTGTTCCAACCGTCTACGACTCTGTTTGCGAAAGTGAATTTTCTTGTATTTCTTCGGCTTCTGTGCTTAGCTAGTTTAGCTATCTATGACCTCTTGTTCTTAAAGTTCCAGGTCTCAGGAAATCTTCCCTATCGATTTTATCAATTCCGGTTACTATTTTGTACGTAGTGATCATATCACCTCTTTTTCTTCTGTCTTCTAGTTTTTGCATGTTTAATGCCTCTAACCTCTCCTCATAGCTCTTGCCCTTCAGTTCTGAGAGCCACTTAGTAGCATGTCTTTGCACCTTTTCCAGTTTGTTGATGTGCTTCTTAAGATATGGGCACCACACAGCTGCTGCATATTCTAGCTCTGGCCTAACAAAAGTCGTGAACAATTTCTTTAGTATATCGCCATCCATGTATTTAAAAGCAATTCTGAAGTTAGAAAGCGTGGCATAGGCTCCTCGCACAACGTTCTTTATGTGGTCCTCAGGTGATAATTTTCTATCTAGAACCACCCCTAGACCTCTTTCTTTATCAGAATTCTGTAAAGATTTCTCACATAATATATTGGTTGCGTGGGGTCTATGGTCTCTTATTCCACATTCCATAACATGGCATTTATTAACATTAAATTCCATTTGCCGAGTGGTGCTCCATATACTTATTTTGTCCAGGTCATCTTGAAGGGCATGACAATCATCTAAGATTCTTATCCTTCCTATTATCTTAGCATCATCAGCAAACATGTTCATATAATTTTGTATACCAACTGGTAGATCATTTATGTAGACAATAACATCACTGGTGCAAGAACTGAACCCTGTGGTACCCCACTTGTGACATTTCTCCAGTCCGATACATTGCCTCTGATTACTGCCCTCATTTTTCTATCAGTCAGGAAATTTTTCATCCATGTTAGAAGCTTACCTGTCACCCCTCCAATATTTTCCAGTTTCCAGAACAACCTCTTATGTGGAACTCTGTCAAAAGCCTTTTTTTTTAGGTCCAAATAGATACAGTGAACCCAACCATCTCTTTCCTGTAAAATCTCTGTGGCTCGATCATAGAAACAGAGTAAATTCGATACACAGGATCTTCCAGATCGAAAACCATACTGTCTATCTGATATTATATAATTTCTCTCCAGGTGTTCTACCCATTTAGTTTTGATTAGTTTTTCCAATACTTTCACTATTACACTAGTCAATGATACAGGTCTATAATTGAGGGGGTCTTCCCTGCTGCCACTTTTGTAGATTGGAACTATGTTAGCCTGTTTCCACACTTCTGCTACGACTCCTGTACACAGGGATGCCTGAAAGATCAGGTGAAGTGGACTGCTGAGCTCAGATGCACATTCTCTCAGAACCCATGGTGAAACTCCATCTGGGCCAACTGCTTTATTCTTACTTAGCTCCTTTAGCGTATTTTCCACTTCATCTGTAGACACCTCTATATGCTCTATGTTGTTCTGTGGAATTCTTGTTGTGTTTGGTTCTCTGAAGATCTCATTTTGTACAAACACACTTTGGAACTTTTCGTTTAATGTTTCACACATTTCCTTTTCATTTTCCGTGTATCTGTCCCCCATTTTTAACCTCTGAATATTATCCTTTACCTGCAGCTTACTTTTAATGAATATAGAAAAGGCCTGGATTTGATTTACATTTGTCTGCTATACCGTTCTCAAAGTTCCTCTCTGCCTCTCTCCTTACTGACGTGTAGTTGTTTCTTGCATCTTTGTATCGCTGATATGTTTGGGGGTTTGGCCTCTTTCTATAATGATTCCATGCTTTTGTCTTTTGATCTCTGACCCTCTTGCAATTTCTGTTGAACCAACCCTGTTTCCCAGGTCTGCATATCTGTTTTGGTATGAATGTTTGTGTGCCTTCATCATAGTATATTGTGCAAAATTTGGCATACATCTCATTTACTTCCTTGGCTAACAAGAAGTCTGTCCAATTATACCCAAGAAAAAAATTTCTACGTTCCCCATAGCGTCCTCTCTTGAAATCGAGTTTAACAACTGTTTCACTGTCCCCATTCTCTACTAGATTATATCGCATAGCGTATTTAATGTCCAAGAGGACGTGATCACTCTTTCCCAAGGGAGGAAGGTACTGGATGTCAAATACCTCTTCTTTCCTGGTGAATACTAGATCCAGTACTGACGGAGCATCCCCTTCCCTCATTCTTGTGGCCTGCTTGACGTGTTGATACATGAATGTCTCCAAGATGAGGTTTACAAATCTGCCTGTCCAAATGTCCTCTATTCTTGCCTCGTAGGCCTCCCAGTCTATTGCCTTAAAGTTGAAGTCTCCCAGTACCAACAATCGGGATTTATCTTTGTCAGCTCTTACCATAATCTCTCTCATGACCATTATGAGACCCTCTCCTGTGTATAATATGTGGCCCTTGTTCAGATATGGTGCAAGCAGTGACTTCACCACACTACCTGAGAAGCCATGTTGGTCATTAGCAGAAATGTTTAAATTTGTACCCGTATACAGTACATTATCATGTGTAACACAATCCCTGTTTCACAGTCACAGAGTACAAAGAATTTCAATCCAAGTTTGGAGGGAATATACTGCTTGAAGGCAAGATGTCCTTTGAAAAGCACAAGGGATTCGTCAATCACCAGCTTCTGAGCTGGTACGTAGAAATCCCTGTACCTTCCAATATGTTCATTCAGGATGTGCCTTACCTTCCAAAGTCACCTGAAGACACCTGAGGATTATCGCAAATCTTTGCATGGTCTTATCTTTGTATGGTCGCAAATCTTTGTATTATCATATGATCTTTGCTCCATTAATGGTTGAGTACGTGTTTGACACAATGTTTCATCAACATACACAGTGCCAAAAACACATACATTTCACCTAAAGTTGTATGTTTCCACCGCTGTATTCATAAAAAATTGGAATAACTCCTCATGAATGAGATCAGCCACATATTTGTTCGTTTCCTGAACCATATTCCATGAGCGGCTCATCAAAATATGCGGGTAAAGTAGTCCATTTCACACATATTGGCTCCTGTGTCAGGGGAAAAGGTCTGTAATCCCGACATCTGAATTATCAAAGGCAGAAATTTGTGGAACACAATCTGTCCCATCACTCTCACAAATACCCCTGGTGTCTTTCGAGAGACTAGAGCGGCACCACAGCGAGGAAACCGTGGACCAGGAGCTGAAGTCAGTCTAGCAAGAGAAGGGGCGGGCAGGGATGATGACGGAAAATTACTTGATGTTGAGGGTCTTTGTTCATCAGCATCCCCATGTGGTCCCATGCGGTGCCGCATGGCGAGGCCAGATGCTGTTGAAGCAAAAAATGTCGCTTAGCAACACCATGCCCTCCATTGGCACTAGTGGCTGTGAAACTATTTTCCGATTCTAAATCACTAAAACCAGAAAATAATAAACATTCCTCAGACTCGTCAATGAAAACATCAATGTCTTGCAAAGTAGCACATGAACTGTGTGATCGGGCCACGAAGTGGGGTCGAGTGAGGGCGAGGAGGCATGGGTGAGATGCTAGGCCTAGCCCTCGTGGCACCAGCATGTTCACTCTCATCGTCAGTTGTATCCACATCTGAGGGCTGTATGTAGTCATGATCCATGTCGGAGTTGTCAGTATCAGATTCATCGTCCCGGAACAAATTCATATTAATTTCATCCTCAGTCAGAGGTTGCGGTGCACGCTTTGTTGAGCGGGATCGGTCGGTGGAATGTAGTGCGCTCGCCATGGTGTCTGCTGGGTAACTGAGGCCTGTACACAATGGCGGCCTACGTTGGATTTTTCCCAGGTGGTGTTTGTTTATGGTCGGATGCGGCTTGACGATGGCTGCCCCAATCCCACGCGGGGCGTTTAAAATCTTGCGCTAGACAAGCGATCGTCTAAATATGTGCAGTATTGCGCGGTTTCGGTAAAGTTACTCCTATCGTCTATACAGTATATGTATTGCACGGTCTAAGGGTTAAAGGTTAAATACACGGATGGGAAAATATTAAAGAAATTGTTAGCGATCTTTATGTGACTAAAGTTGGAATATGCAACAATTCAAGAGAGAACTCGATAAGCACCTCCAAAGAATGCCTGATCATCCAGGCTGTGATCATACATTAGTCTGCAAGCAGCCTCCAACAGTCTGGTTGACCAGATGACCAACCATGAGGCCTGATCAGAGACCACACTATGGGGGATGTTAATCCTTGAAACCACCACAAGATAGCTAAAAGGTAGGTAGGTAGGTGCCTATACCTCGAGAAGCAGACCATTAAATTATTAAAGGTGCAAAGACATGCAACTAAATGGCTTCCTGAACTGAAAGACAAGAGCTACAAGGAGACATTGGAGGTATTAAATATACCAAAGCTAGAAGATAGAAGAAGAGGCGAGGTGATCAGTACGTACAAAATAGTAACCGGAATCGGCAAAACTGATAAAGAAGAATTTTGGAAAACTACATTATCAAGAACAAGAGGATATAGGTTCAAACTAAGGAAATAAAGCTGGAAGAAAAACATTTGTAAGTTCACTTTTGCAAACAGTGGTAGACAGTTGGAACAATTTAAGTGAGAAGGTGGTCGATGCCAAACCCGGCAGTAATTTCAAGGCATCATATGACACAGTGCTGGGAAGATGGGACACCACGAGCATAGTTCTCATCCTGTAACTACACTTAGGTAGGGAAGGGAAAGCAACTATCAAGAGAAACTCCCTGATCCACAGGCTGGATGAGAGAGGTGGTATTAGAAGGATGTGCCATACATGTTATCTTGCCATCATGTGAGGTTAAGGTGTCAACATGGGGTAGGCAGACGTATTATCAAGCAACAGCAAAGCCAGAACTTCACTTGGCCTCACTTTTGTATTTCTTAATTTGGGGGTCACGAACGTCCTTGTAAAATATGTGAAACCATGAAAGAAAGATGTCTTGCGTAAATCATGCACTCTTTTTTAGCTCTAATATTTCACAGGCAGTTATTCAAACAATGTTGTAAGGCTCTTGGTGTCTTGGATTTGCCAACAATTGAACACATGCTTCTCGATGTGCCTTCGTCATTGGTTTACACAATTGCTGACAACGGCTTGGGGAGTAGAAGAACTCTCAGAACCCCATCAACCAGGTATCTTCACATTCTTCACATTACTCCCTGGCACACTTCCCTAAACTCCTCAAGAGCTAGAGCTTTTTTCAGAGAAACTCCCAATACAGACCAGTTTCATCACCATTATAGATTTGATGTGCATATAAACTATTAGATAAAAGTATGTTCTCAATTTGTTTAAATAATTCAACACTGCTTGTATCTGCACTCAGTTTTTACTGACAAATTTTGTCTTCACAATATTGTGCTTTGTTTTAAACTTTGAAATCTTATCATCACTTGCCCTGAAATCCTGTATTTCAAGGATGGCTGCAAACCTGCTTGCAGCATTTCTTATTTATGTACCACGAATTGTCTCACCAACTGTTCAGTGCTGTGCAAACCACTTGTATTGCAGCCTCATCCAACTATGCAATGTGTGCAGGCTTCAGAGTTTTTTTATTACACCTTTTGCAAGTTCTTGTACCCTCACTAAATAGTTGCTATGTATTTCATGTACTCATCTTTGTTTCTTTAAATCAGAGACAGTACTAGTGCCTATACCAAAATCCTGTGCAATACTCACAGCCAACCGGCTATTTTCACAGAGTTCAGTGACACATAACTTATCATTAGCGGAGTACCACAGGGTTCAATTCTTGTACAATATGTCTCCACTCGATCATCCGGACTATATGAGAAGGACCCCCAGCCGGATTATCACATTTTTCAGATAATGGTACTTTTTCACCTACGAGTCCAAAAGTGACCATTTCCAACTATTTTTATACTACAGACAACATAATTTGAATTGCCTTGCCACATATAATTATTAATATTCAACTAGAACCTCAACTTACCTTGTTGGTTTCGTCTTCTTGATTGATGCCACACATCCTGAAGTTAAGAATTCTTAACAATTTACGTAACCTATACTAACACAACACTAAAATTAACACTTAAAATTACTGTACAGTTCATTAAGCAAAGTTAGTTTTGACTGCCAGCTGCTGAAGCCTCACTGGTTGAAGGCATTTGGGTTGCCTGTGAGGCCTCACTTGTTGAAGGCGCTTGGCTTGCCTGTGCGCCTAACTTGTTGAAGGCGCTTGGCTTGCCTGTGGCGCCTCACTTGTTGAAGGCATTTGGCTGCCTGTGACGCCTTACTGGTTGAACAACACGTAACTTGTCTTTAATTGCCAGGACAACCTTCTTCCTCTTAACACCTCCAGAACGATTGATGCTGCTACCAGACATAGTCTTGGCCAAAAATTTCAAAGCTACTATGAAAATAAAAAAATTATTTAAAAAATATTTTACTAATGGTGCAGCACTGTGGTATAACACAGGGGACGGGGCACATGGGTTACCAGTGTTGGACGAGTCCACTTGGGTCAGCTATAGCACGTTACGTAGGCCGCCAGAGGAAAAACTCACAATATTTTTTTAAGGAAACTTCAGCCTGTGCACATTGCTTTTAGGAACTTATTTGTTATTACATAATTACTAGTACTTGTTTCATTTGTTTTTGGCTATGATTAATTGTTCTAAAANGTACTGCAGTTTCCCCTGCAGGTGTACTGCAGTTTCCCCTGCAGGTGTACTGCAGTTTCTCCTGCAGGTGTACTGCAGTTTCTCCTGCAGGTGTACTGCAGTTTCTCCTGCAGGTGTACTGCAGTTTCCCCTGCAGGTGTACTGCAGTTTCTCCTGCAGGTGTACTGCAGTTTCCCCTGCAGGTGTACTGCAGTTTCTCCTGCAGATGTACTGCAGTTTCCCCTGCAAATGTACTGCAGTTTCCCCTGCAGATGTACTGCAGTTTCTCCTGCAGGTGTACTGCAGTTTCCCCTGCAGGTGTACTGCAGTTTCCCCTGCAGGTGTACTGCAGTTTCCACCTGCAGATGTACTGCAGTTTCTCCTGCAGGTGTACTGCAGTTTCTCCTGCAGGTGTACTACAGTTTCCCCTGCAGGTGTACTGCAGTTTCCACCTGCAGATGTACTGCAGTTTCCACTGCAGGTGTACTGCAGTTTCCCCTGCAGGTGTACTGCAGTTTCCCCTGCAGGTGTACTGCAGTTTCCCTGCAGGTGTACTGCAGTTTCCCCTGCATGTGTACTGCAGTTTCCCCTGCAGGTGTACTGCAGTTTCCCCTGCAGGTGTACTGCAGTTTCCCCTGCAGGTGTACTGCAGTTTCCCTGCAGGTGTACTGCAGTTTCCCCTGCAGGTGTACTGCAGTTTCTCCTGCAGGTGTACTGCAGTTTCTCCTGCAGGTGTACTGCAGTTTCTCCTGCAGGTGTACTGCAGTTTCCCCTGCAGGTGTACTGCAGTTTCTCCTGCAGGTGTACTGCAGTTTCCCCTGCAGGTGTACTGCAGTTTCTCCTGCAGGTGTACTGCAGTTTCCCCTGCAGGTGTACTGCAGTTTCCCCTGCAGGTGTACTGCAGTTTCTCCTGCAGGTGTACTGCAGTTTCCCCTGCAAATGTACTGCAGTTTCCCCTGCAGGTGTACTGCAGTTTCTCCTGCAGGTGTACTGCAGTTTCCCCTGCAGGTGTACTGCAGTTTCCCCTGCAGGTGTACTGCAGTTTCCACCTGCAGATGTACTGAAGTTTCTCCTGCAGGTGTACTGCAGTTTCCCCTGCAGGTGTACTGCAGTTTCTCCTGCAGGTGTACTGCAGTTTCCCCTGCAGGTGTACTGCAGTTTCCACCTGCAGATGTACTGCAGTTTCTCCTGCAGGTGTACTGCAGTTTCCCCTGCAGGTGTACTGCAGTTTCCCCTGCAGGTGTACTGCAGTTTCTCCTGCAGGTGTACTGCAGTTTCCCTGCAGGTGTACTGCAGTTTCTCCTGCAGGTGTACTGCAGTTTCTCCTGCAGGTGTACTGCAGTTTCCCCTGCAAGTGTACTGCAGTTTCCCCTGCAGGTGTACTGCAGTTTCCACCTGCAGATGTACTGCAGTTTCTCCTGCAGGTGTACTGCAGTTTCCCCTGCAAATGTACTGCAGTTTCCCCTGCAGGTGTACTGCAGTTTCCCCTGCAGATGTACTGCAGTTTCTCCTGCAGATGTACTGCAGTTTCTCCTGCAGGTGTACTGCAGTTTCCACCTGCAGATGTACTGCAGTTTCCCCTGCAGGTGTACTGCAGTTTCCCCTGCAGGTGTACTGCAGTTTCTCCTGCAGGTGTACTGCAGTTTCCCCTGCAGGTGTACTGCAGTTTCCACCTGCAGATGTACTGCAGTTTCTCCTGCAGGTGTACTGCAGTTTCCCCTGCAGGTGTACTGCAGTTTCCCCTGCAGGTGTACTGCAGTTTCCACCTGCAGATGTACTGCAGTTTCCCCTGCAGGTGTACTGCAGTTTCTCCTGCAGGTGTACTGCAGTTTCTCCTGCAGGTGTACTGCAGTTTCCCCTGCAAGTGTACTGCAGTTTCCCCTGCAGGTGTACTGCAGTTTCCACCTGCAGATGTACTGCAGTTTCTCCTGCAGGTGTACTGCAGTTTCCCCTGCAGATGTACTGCAGTTTCCCCTGCAGGTGTACTGCAGTTTCTCCTGCAGGTGTACTGCAGTTTCTCCTGCAGATGTACTGCAGTTTCTCCTGCAGGTGTACTGCAGTTTCCCCTGCAGGTGTACTGCAGTTTCCCCTGCAGGTGTACTGCAGTTTCCCCTGCAGGTGTACTGCAGTTTCCACCTGCAGATGTACTGCAGTTTCCCCTGCAGGTGTACTGCAGTTTCTCCTGCAGGTGTACTGCAGTTTCTCCTGCAGGTGTACTGCAGTTTCCCCTGCAGGTGTACTGCAGTTTCCCCTGCAGGTGTACTGCAGTTTCCACCTGCAGATGTACTGCAGTTTCTCCTGCAGGTGTACTGCAGTTTCCCCTGCAGGTGTACTGCAGTTTCTCCTGCAGGTGTACTGCAGTTTCCCCTGCAGGTGTACTGCAGTTTCTCCTGCAGGTGTACTGCAGTTTCCCCTGCAGGTGTACTGCAGTTTCCCCTGCAGGTGTACTGCAGTTTCCACCTGCAGATGTACTGCAGTTTCCCCTGCAGGTGTACTGCAGTTTCTCCTGCAGGTGTACTGCAGTTTCTCTGCAGGTGTACTGCAGTTTCCCCTGCAGGTGTACTGCAGTTTCCCCTGCAGGTGTACTGCAGTTTCCACCTGCAGATGTACTGCAGTTTCTCCTGCAGGTGTACTGCAGTTTCCCTTGCAGGTGTACTGCAGTTTCTCCTGCAGGTGTACTGCAGTTTCTCCTGCAGGTGTACTGCAGTTTCTCCTGCAGGTGTACTGCAGTTTCCCCTGCAGGTGTACTGCAGTTTCTCCTGCAGGTGTACTGCAGTTTCCCCCTGCAGGTGTACTGCAGTTTCTCCTGCAGGTGTACTGCAGTTTCTCCTGCAGGTGTACTGCAGTTTCTCTGCAGGTGTACTGCAGTTTCCACCTGCAGATGTACTGCAGTTTCCCTGCAGGTGTACTGCAGTTTCCCCTGCAGGTGTACTGCAGTTCCACCTGCAGATGTACTGCAGTTTCCCCTGCAGGTGTATTGCAGTTTCCCCTGCAGGTGTACTGCAGTTTCCCCTGCAGGTGTACTGCAGTTTCCCTGCAGGTGTACTGCAGTTTCCCTATCATTGTACGGTCCATAGAACAGTTTGGGGTTATTTTGGGTAAAGTATACAGAGCGTAAGTAGACCCAGATGTAATAAAGTGACATATATTACGAGTGATTTTTTTTTAGATATATACAAGAGTTGTTACATTCTTGTACAGCCACTAGTATGCGTAGCGTTTCGGGCAGGTCCCTGGAATACGATCCCCGCCGCGAAGAATCGTTGTTACAACCAAGAACTCATTTTACCAGTGATACGAACCCATGACAAAGTGTTCGTGGAACACCAGGCGAGTGTCTTACCACTACACCACGGAGATTAAGTAATAGACATGTTAGTAATGTTAGTGAGGCTGGTGGTCTAAGATGTTAGTGAGGCTGGTGGTCTAAGATGTTAGTGAGGCTGGTGGTCTAAGATGTTAGTGAGGCTGGTGGTCTAAGATGTTAGTGAGGCTGGTGGTCTAAGATGTTAGTGAGGCTGGTGGTCTAAGATGTTAGTGAGGCTGGTGGTGAGTGTCAGCCGCCGGCAGCACCTGCTGACGGGTGAGTGACGGGTGATACTGCTCACTACCGTCTGTGTCATCTTGACTGTCTAAGACGCCACACCATAAGGACAAGCTACGCCGTCTAGTCCGTCTTAAGATGCTCCTAGAGCACACGGGGGGCAAGGGTCAGGTCAATAACTCCCGTCAAGGTATCACTCACTCGTACAAGCTCGCCCCCTGGTGTCCCAGTGTGTACACACCTGCACATATAGGTATACATATGTGTGATGTAAAGATGAGCGTACCTAAGACGGAGGGAAGGAGAGAGGCGAGGAGGCAGAGTGTGAAGGAGAGCAGCAGCAGCAGCAGCACCTCGCCCGCCGCCATCACTGTCACCCTCTCTTATGACCCAACCTCTCCCACACCTCTCTCCTTCACCCC
>WNGS01115822.1:0-18678 GCA_020271785.1 Procambarus virginalis
AGCGAATGATCTCACTGAGCCCAGCAATGGTGAGTGGAACTCGCCCTGTGTGCTGGTCAGAAGAGTGATGGATCCTATCGTTTTTGCACCGGCTATCGCAAAGTGAATTCCATAACACCGTGTCGGATTCTCACCCTATGCCCCGAATAAGTGATTGCGTCGACCAAGTGGGAAACGCAAGGTTTTTTACCAAGGTCGATCTGCTGTAAGGATACTATCCAATCCCTTTGTCTCCGAGTGCGAGAAATATCTCAGCGTTTGCTACTCCTGATGGATTGTACCAGTATAAGGTACTTCCGTGTGGTATGAAGAAACTAGCGGAAGTTGTTTTCAGAGGATAATGAACGAAGTGCTAAGAGGGATGGACGGTTGCGCCATGTATATAGACGATATTGTGGTTTACGCCGATAGCTGGAAACAATACATGAGTCGACTGACGGAGTTGTTCCAGCGGTTGGAAGAAGCGAATCTGACGGTAAATCTGGCCAAGAGCGAATTCGGTAAGGCCCGATTAGAATACTTATGTTTCATCGTGGGTCAAGGGAATGTGACTCCGGTAGACCATAAAGTGAAGGCATTCAGAGAATATCCGAATCCCTGGACGAGAAAAGAATTGTTATGATATTTAGGGATGGATCGGATACTACAGAGGAATTTGCAAGAACTTCACGACAGTGGCACACCCTCTGCCTGAATTGCTATCTAAGAACGTTATATGGAGGTGGGGGGAAGCATGCTAGGAGTCCTTCGAGAAGACCAAGCAGTTATTAACCGAAGCGCATAGTGTTGATTTCGCCCGACTTCGAGTCGAACTTTATCTTGTACTTCGACGCTAGCGACGTGGGATTGGAGCCATGTTAGCTCAAGAGAGGGACGGAGTTCACCGTCCAGTAGCATTCTACTCGAAGAAATTCGAAAAGTACAGAGGGCTTATAGTACAGTGGAAAAGGAAGCCCTAGCCCTGATCCTGGCACTGAAACATTTCGACGTCTATGTGGTGGAGTACTAGACGGTGCAAGTGTTCACCGATCATAACCCTTGACGTTCGTGCACAGGATGAAGAACCCGAACCAGGCTGACAATGGGTCCTACTGTTACAAGAGTACTGGCTAGAAATCAGGCACATTAAAGGAAGGGAGATGTCGTAGCAGACCCTCTCCCGGATTCACTAACCGATATGACTCTTATTTTAAGGGAGGGGTATGTTACGGTGCCCTCTCCTATCTCTTTCGTTGCCTGCTATAAGAGTCATAACGACTCTCCCTACAGGGAGAAACTTACATTATAAGTCTGTAGGTAAGGGAAAAGAGGCGCCCGGATATAAATGAAAGAGTATCCCCTACTGCAGATATGACGTTTTGGAATATACGCTAGCCATGTGCGGATTGGATGACTCGGGTCACGGGCGACCAATTAGAGCCCGCCGTGACGTCACCGAGTGTCCCGGGCGGCGCCAACGTCAGAGTTGACCTGACAGCGAAGGGGAGAGGACGCTCCTCTGTCAGCTCTCAAGGATTGGAGGCTAAACAGGCCTTTCTCAGTGGATTAGAGCTAGCCATCGCAGCCCACCTGATATATAGGAGACCCCGCACTTCTGGGAAGCAAAAAGGAACCAAGTTGAGTGGGCAGAGAAGTGCCAAACTTGGAGAATTGTCGGTGACGACGCTGGGCGTCGACGCGTGACGTTGAGGGCCTGGAAGGTGTGGCGGGCAGGCATAGCTGTGACCGGGTCACATCCACTGAGGTTGTTAGAGGGACGACACCGTTCCTAGGGCGAGGAGCAACGCCTCGTGGAAGGAACGTGTGGGTGAATATGGTGATTAGCTTAGCGCCCATTAATGGACCAGGATTGGGATAGCTAAATCCCAGGGATTGGAACGGCGAAGACGTGAAGGCTTCACGACACCTGAGGACCTGTGGGAACGTTCCTGGATCACCGAGGATCGACTCAGGAAGCATAGGACCCTCACACCATCGAGGGACAGGCGTCGTGAGCCAAGGATTGTTAAGGTAGATCATTTTCCCTCCCATTACCCCTTTGTGAGAGTAGGCTAGATAGGCCATTATATTCACTTATATATGTGGAAATAGGATATTAAGGCTTTAGTAGCAGAATAGGCTGCAGGGCAGCTTATGTCCAGGACTGTCAGAGAGGACAGTGTGTGTGGATGGCAGGACAGTGAAGAAGAGGAGCCGACGTGGTGAAGAGGCCCTTCTGTGAGAGTGTGTGTCTCCTGTCTATCTGCCCAGTTGAAGGAGCCTGGAGGACGCGACAGTAGAGTTGCTGACAATCTCCAGAGTTATTATTATTATTTTATCATTTTCTCTTATATTACTTGTAGTCATATGTGTGATCATGTAATTCGTATCAGTAAATTCACACATTTTATTATTGTGTTTAAGTGCGCCTCCATCATTATTATCTTTCTATATAAGCATACACGAATGTTATCATAGTACCACCTAGCTCTTATTGCCTGAAGAGTGGTAAACAGCACAGACTTATATGAAAGGTACCCTTAGCCATCCGATCAGTATTAGTGCCTGGAAGGTGGCAACTAATAACGTGGTGGCTAGAGAGAGGTCAAGCCACACGGACCTTCAAGGGAGTGTATCCTGGGCTGACAGGCCAATAGTAGATCTTGGGAGTAGCAACACTCTGGCAACAGACAACATATATACACCCACTGAACCGCATCGCTGTGGTGCAGATATAATAACCCAGCTGGCGACCTTGTTGAGGAAAAGATAGAGAAGACAGGCGGGAAGGGAGTTCCTGCAACCTCTTTGTCCGGCAGGCAAGACTCAGGGAGGTTATTGTTATAAGGTAAGCCCGAGTCTTCCTTCACTCCTCCACGGGTCTAGGCCGGAATTGCTGATAGCAGTTTCCCCGTGGTTGACTGAAGGGCTTCCAGGGTGAATCAGTGGCACCCCTTCAGTGGTGGAAGCAAAGACCTGCGGAGGTGGTCATTGCTGGTCCTCTCCAGTGGGACCAAGGAGACTCCGGTGAATCCCGGGAGTCGGAGGGGCTGAGTATTCGGCCTTTCGAGCCCCTAGCAGCCGAGTGCTAGCAGAGCCCCGGCCCACCCCCCTTGACAATATATAAACCTTCTCGGATTCGAATGGAACATTGTGTTAAAATTTCCAAGCAATTGGTGAAGAACTTTCGGAGATTAGCGATTTTGAACAAACGAACATTTCCATTTTTATTTAGATAGATTATATTAAGACCATAATTTATTGACTTAGTTGTGTTAGTTTAGGTTAGGTTAAGATAGGTTAGGTTAGGTTAGATAGGATTGGTTAGGTTCAGTCATATATCTTCGTTAGTTTTAACTCAAATTTAAACAAATTAACTTATACATAATGAAATGGACAGATTTATCATTTTATAAGAAAAATTTTTGAAAAATATATAAATATTTGGCTAAATATAAACTATATTTGGCTGTATATAAACTTGGCTTATTATACAAATTAGGCCTTGCATATACTAAGCAAGGCCCAATTTGCATAATAAGCCAAGTTTTCCAGAATTTCAATATTTTTTTAATTTTTTCTTGTGAAATAATAAAGCTATTTCTTTCATTATGTTTGTGCTAATTCTGTTTAAATTTTAATTAAAACTAACGTAGGTATATGACCGAACCTAACCAACCCTACCTAACCTAACCTAACCTATCTTAACCTAACCTAAACTAACAAAACAAAATCAATAATATATGTTCTTATGTTACGAACCCAATTCTATCGTCAGAGCATGGAGCAGCGACGTCAATACCATCTGTGAGTCCGCTCCCGAAGCCCCCCAAAACATGGACGACGCCATCTAATGGTGGCAGGAAGATACCAGCAAGAGGCGCTAGATTCCTGTCCTAGTCAGATCGAGAGGTAGCTGGTGCTGACTTCTGGTGAGGTGGCGCCTAGAAAACAGCGCCATCTATTGTAGGAGGAGTTGTATGTCTGTCAGAATCAGTAAGTGATGTTTCCTAGTGTCCCATGTACTGACAAGTGTACTGATGATGTGTCTGTATCCTCAGAGTCGATGTAGGGCTGCTGTGGAACGAGGACAGTCAGTCTACCCAGGGCACCCAATAGCTCTCTACTCCATTCTGCTTTACAGAAGCAGTGAGCCGCCACCGGAGAAGAACTGTGTAGCGTTTTACTGTCTGCCTGTGAAGTGGCAGTGACAGAATTCGGCATACCCGGGACTGGCTAATGGAAGAGACGACTGACAGTAAGGTGCTACGGAGGAGTGTAACCAGCGAGTTGCAAGAAGCTCCTGCCAGGGGTTCGCTACCCTTGTATTTGTACGTGAAGAGGCCCAGCAGCTCGAGGCTGATGTTCTCTGCCAGTACCAGGCTGGAGAGTGATTGTGGGCGTGCGCGAAGAGCACCTAGTGAGACTGTGTTTTGGCTGGCCCGTGGCCAGGGTGGACTCGTTGGTGTTTCCCAGTACTGGTTGAGGACGGTACTGTGTGTTGAGGAAACACGGTAGCTGACAAGACTGCATCGATTGAGCATCGAGGAGCATTTAGTGTCCTATGAGAGAGACACTTGTGTACATATTAAGTGTAGTAAAACTTCCTTTAGGATTATATATGTGGTGATGAGAAAGTTATTATATGTGAATATATTGATAATCGATGAAGTGTCGTATTCAATGCACCTTCTCCATTGTGTTTTACTTGCATTACCAAGCTCACTCCTTGAAAGCCACTACTAACTTGGGGTTGGATACCAGAACTTAAATTCCACCAGCAAAGAACCCGGTTGCGACCCATTGTGGCCGTAACATCTTAATATAATATAATGATAATATTTAAAATAAACCAATAGAAAATAATTTATTGGAAATTAAAATCACTCAGCCTATTAGGCAAATCGGCCCTTGCGTAGTAGGCCGAGAAGTGAGTTCTGGCTACTAGGTATGACTATATATATATATATATATATATATATATATATATATATATATATATAATGCCCAACTTGCCTAAACACGCAAGAGTAGTTATTCAACTATAGAACACTTTCCCACCAGGAGACTCGAACCCTAGCCAGCACAGAAGCTTTCCAGCAACTGGCATAACAGGTAACGCCTTAACCCACTGCACAAGTGCAGTGGGTTAAGGTGTTACCTGTTATGCCAGTTGCTGGAAGGCTTCTGTGCTGGCTAGGGTTCGAGTCTCCTGGTGGGAAAGTGTTCTATAGTATATATATATATATATATATATATATATATATATAATATGTACAGCGATAGCAGGCGGCTCGACATCAGCGAGGCACCACACATCAAAACGTCAACACCAGCAATCAAGAGTCAATTAATGCACAACTTTATTCTACCCACTTCGAGACCCCGAACCAACATAGAAGCAGCAGGAAGAAGTTTGGGACAATAGGCCTTCTGCAGGTACTTTCATTCTAATGTTCTCATATCAAAGTTATACCCATTGTTTTGTGTTCTGTCTTGTGTTTGTCGTAAGTTTTTTCACCTCACCCAAAACATTTGTACCACATCTCCTTACCCAAAATGAGTATAAATACGATGAATTTGTGTGTAAATTAAGTCTTTGAAAATGTAATAAGTGTTATGATCTCAGCCTGCAGGAGAAACGAGTCTCCCCCTTGAGAGTTATTCAACAAGCCTGACCTAACTGGAAGGTCCAGGAAATTTGGATGGGATAACACAGATGCAAGATAATTTGTCGGATTTAAATAACAGTTTGAGATTATGGGCAATGAACTAGAAAACAGATAAATGACTGGTTAGAAGATGTGGACAAGTTGCTGAAGGCGTGAGGCTCGCTTGTGGAGGGCGATGACCTCACTTGAGGCCAGACATCGCAGGGGAAAAGCCGCGCTTCGTCGAGCTCCCGCCAGAAGGGAACCCCTAGTGATATATCTCCAAGAGAAGAGAAGGTGCAGACGTTCCAGCTGTGGAGTCGAGCTAAGGACGTGTGGTCTCAAGTCCTGGACGGCGAGGAGAGAGTATTTAAGCCGCCCAGAGACAGTTTTGAGCGCCCTGCATGGTCAGACGTTGTCAGAGGGAAAAGTGCCCTCGACCAGATAATCTGTGGTAAGCCCGATTTAAGCCAGTTCATAGTGTTTGCTTGTAGTTGGTCGTGTGCCCAGCGACAGTAGCAATGTTTATTTACAAGTTAGAAATGTTTTGGTAAGGCAGAGAGCCTAAAATAAGGGAGTAAAGTGGGAGGAGTGCGGAGCAACATCCGTCTCCTCTGGGCGCTGGCAGGTGACTGAGGTCCTGACGGCTGAGGCCCCTCCCAGAGTGAGTGAGGCCCGCAGGCGAGGCGGAGCATGGACCCACCCACGGGGGAGTCCACTCTCACTAAATATAGAAGACAGATAGAGATTGGAGGCAAAGATATTGTGTGATTAATTTTGTTTATGTGTTAAAGGGGAAACATTTTATTGGAGTGCAAATGGGTTGCAGGTTTGTCTTTGGGGAAGAAGTTGCTGAGGACTTCGAAGCCAGCACAGAGGGAGTAGTTGATGAGGCTCCAAGGCAGGGAAGGAGAGGACCCCGAGCTGTGAGGAGAAGCAGTGAGGAGGAGTGTCACGTGCTTCTGCAGAGGTGGTGAAGTACCACAGTTATTCGAGGAAACTTTATGGTGCAGCAGCCAGGAGAGCTGTGGATTTATGTGCCACGAAGTGTATATTGAAGTTTTGAGTTACAGACGTAGGCAGGAATACCTACAGATATATATATGTATTCTAAGACTGATAGAATGATCGATTGATTCGTTGTGTGGCACGGATCATTTATACTGATATATATATGTATGTTATTGCATTCACATGCTGATTTGCCTTATATGTGTTTATAGGTATATATATATATGTGTATATTCTCTTGCAGAAAGTGCAGCATTATATTGTAAGACTTAATCTACTTGAGGAGGTTGATAATATTAGGTAATACCAAGAGATAGAATACCGCTTAGCAAGCTGAGGATAGAGTTCTGATGGTGTTGGAGTGCAACCCGATTATAATAGTATAGTGTATAGGATTCATTATTATTATATGTATGCGTGTATTGTATATGTACTTCGTCCAGTAAATGTATCCAAATTTGCCGGTGTTTGCACTTGTCCCAGTGAGGCTTCCCAGGAAATAGTAAAGAAGGAGAGAGAGAGAGCAAGAAACAGGAACCACTACTGTGGACAGGGTAAGACGGAAGTCTAGTAAGACAAAGGGGATTGAGGAGTCATATCCCATAAGGAGAGAGTGGGGAGTCACAGCGGCTCGAGTGGGTGTGTGCACGTGACAACAAGGCTGAGTGCTGGAGCCGCATCCCCTAAACGTGTGACGTTGAGCCCCTCTCCTAGAGCCTGAAGCGCCTGGTGTGATCTCCTAGTGGAATATAAGCACTCTATCGAGTTGTGGGTTGAGTGGTCTGTCAGCAATAATACCACCCAAACCACGACCGCAACATAAGCCATTACGAAACGCGTTCAGGCGTCAGACCCTAAATAAAAATGAATTTTGTAGAATTGATATTTCCATTACTACCGACTGTGAAGAAAAACATAATATTGAGAAAATTTGTGTTATAATTATTAATCGTACCTTTTCGGTCATATTCAACAACATATGTTTACAAGAAAGACTGCTACCAAAATATACTAATATATATATATATATATATATATATATATATATATATATATATATATATTTGTTGTACGTAGTAGCCAGAATGCAATTCTTGGGCTACTATGCATGGCCCGATTTGCCTAATAAGCCAAGTTTTCCAGAATTTTAATATTTGTCTCATTTTTTCTTATGGAATGATAACGCTATTCATTTAATTATGTATGATCTATTTTTTATATTTGAGTTAAAACTAACGTAGATATATGACTGAACCTAACCAACCCTACTTAACCTAACCTATCTTATCCTAACCTAAACTAACATAACTAAATCAATAATTTATGTTCTTAATATAATATAATAATAATATATAAAATAAACCAATGGGAAACAATTAATTGAAAAATGAATTGATAAAAAATGAATTTTGGAGAATTGTTATTTTCATTACCACCTGACAGTGAAGAAAAACATAAGAAATATCGAAAAAAATCGTGTTAGAATTATTACTCCTACTTTTTCGGTCATATTCAACAACATTATATATATATATATATATATATATATATATATATATATATATATATATATATATATATATATATATATATATATATATATATATAACTGAAAACTCCACACCCCAGAAGTGACTCGAACCCATACTGCCATGAGCACTATGCAACTGATGTACAGGAAAGCTTAACTAATCGACCATCAGTGACCGTACAAAAGATGATGGTAGCCAAGGCTATTTGTCCATCATTCCGACGGCACTTAGATGGTAATCTTGTGCATAGTTTTTTATCAAATAACCTCACTTTGTGGGGCTACGTGAGCAACACAAATGTGAACAAGCCTGAATGGTTCCCAGGCATATATGTGACTGAAAACTCCACACCCCAAAAGTGACTCGAACCCATACTGCCAGGAGCACTATGCAAGTGGTGTACAGGAGACCTTAACCACTCGACTATCAGTGACCATTCAAAAGATGATGGTAGCCGAGGCTATTTGCCCATCATCCCAAAGGCACTTTGATGGTAATCTTGGGCATAGTTATTTTATCAAATCATCTCACTTTGTGGGGCCACGTGAGCAACACAAATGTTAACAAGTATGAAGAGAGAAGAGAAGCCTGCATACAAGAGATTATATGTTCCTCGATGGAGCCCTGTCGTTTGTGCACAAACAACATGGATGTGCGCAACACATTCAAAGCGCGGCAGGCCTCTGATGCAGAAATCGGACGAAAAGCGATTTTACTTCACAGCATGATGAGGTGTGCTAGGGGCTCGTTTGTCAGGGATGACCCGTGTGTAAGTGTTTATGAAAATATTCTTGAAAAACAGATACCTCGCCTCTCGGGAAACAGGTATCGTGTTTTAAGTGCATCGAGCGCACAGTGATCCAGATTACAAGTGTGCAGTGATATTTCACAAAATTATACAAATGTGTTAGTGTCACCCCTCTGCCCATCACCCCATATCCGCAAGTGTGTACCATCACCCAACCCAAAAGTTGAGAGGTGCCTGTTTTCTCTGCCCCCCCCCCCCCTCATTGCCCAACCAAACCGCGACCGCCACCCCCGTCTCCACCCCTATGCTACATCTACCCAGCGCCTGCCCAGCATCCACCCAGTGCCCGCCCAGCGCCTGCTCAGCGTCCGCCCCGCGTTCACCAAGGACCTGCCCAGTGCCCGCCCAGCGTCCACCTAGCACCCGCCCAGCCCCTGCCCAGCGTCCACCTTATTTATTCATATACATGAAGGTACATTGGGAATGTGAGAATATATAATATGGTAATTACAATCTTGTAAAGCCACTAGTACGCGCAGCGTTTCGGGCAGAACGCTCACCTAGCGCTCACTCACCACCTGCTAAGCCTCCGCCAAACGCCTGCCGATGTCGCAGGTCACAACTGACAGCCATGCTCCTCTCAGCCAAGAGGAGCCATCAATCAGAGTCAGATACGGCACATGCCAAGAGTGTGACAAGGTGTGTCATCTCGAGAATAACGGGGATGTGCACAAACATAACTAGAACGGAACTGAATGTCCGGGTATGTGGCACCCTCCCAAAGAGAGTATCAATCAGTATGTCCCACACCAGCAGTCGGGAAAACCACCTCCAACAGCTTCATTTCGACAGACAACCTACTAGATGCCATCAAAGTGACGTCGGTTGGAACCTTGCAGCACATTCCCAAAGCTGATCACTCCCAAGCAGCAGCCAAACTATCCAGCCTCTTGAAAAAGGATAATGACTCTCCCAGAACTATCCAAGCATAGCGCAACCTTCAACTGTTTGGTAATGTATGCCTAGCTGTCCCTGTAAGGAGAGACAAATCCCTAGCTCCTAAGTTATTAGGGCTATAAATATTTTTCCTAGACAGGACAACCAAGCACCCCTCCCCACCAGTGCCAAAAATACACACCGCAGGAAAGGTATTAACAACAGAACCGAGACATCTATAATCAGAGCAACAGTCAGCAAAAAAATAGAAGAAGGTAACACAGTCGGAGCGATCAGAGTCATCAACAATAAGGACACAATTGCCACCAGGGATGCCAAAACAGCACAAGTCCTGAGAGTAAAACACCCACCAGAGATCCATGTGATGTCAGTGTTCCACTAGTCGGTGTCACCAGAGCAGAACCCTTGTGTGTGGTCGAATCCATGGTGCATAAAGCAGCTTTATGCTTCCCACCAGGATCGGCAGGCGGGTTCAGAGGACTAAGACCTAACCACATCAAACAATTGCTCAACCCTGCGCTGGGAGACATTGCACAGGGCCTCCTGGTGGAACGAACTAGATTCTCCAACACATGTCTAGCTGGCAACATACCAGAGTCCATACGGCCTCTCTTTTTTGGCGATTCCCTCTATGTCCTGAGGAAAAAGGATAGTGGAATCAGACCGATTGCTGTGGGCAATTCACTCCGGCGCCTCATCGCTAAGGCTGCTGGTAAAACAACTAGCCAGGCAACAGCAGACATGCTGAAGACAAAACATCTTGGGTTTGGCATTCCCCAAGGGTGTGAGGCAGCGGCTCATGCAGCTAGAGCGTACATCAACCCATCCTCTTAAAAATAACGTCACTTTTGGGTCGTATGTGCGCTATGGCCAAATTTGAACGTAATTTGAAATGAAATTGACTCACTAAAGTGACGTACTGTTCCGTTTTCTGTTTGAGTCGTCCGGCTTACTTGGCAAGCTTAGAAAAGGATTCTTTCCATTAACGTTTTTCATACCGTTTTGAAACTTTATGAGAATTTCCTGCCCACCTAACCTATCAGAGGACCCTTAACTTACTGTTGTTGAAAAAAAAAATCTAAATTTATATTCATTTTTTTTTCATTTTCAAATTACGTCCATATTCGGCCTTACGGGCAAACGACCAAAAGCGACGTTCTTTTTATTGATTGCCTACATTGCCAACATTACAGATGAAAGGGCCCTGATAAAACTGGATTTCAAAAATGCTTTCAATCTGGTAAGAAGGGATGCAGTACTCAGTGCGGTTCATAACGTTTTTCCTTCTCTCTACCCGTTTGTAAACTCATATTACAGCAAGAATCTAACTCTATTATTCGGGGAACATGAAATCGAATCACAAGAAGGTGTCCAACAGGTTGAACCCCTTGCTCCTTTTCTTTTCTGCCTAGTGTCGGTGTCCGTGGGTGCACGCGGGGCAAGTAACAGTACACACAAGATATCCTAAATGCTTAAAACCTGGCAAGATCGCCAATGTCGGGGTTAACTTAGTTGTAAGTATAGTACAAGTAATAAATGATCGTACTTGATATCCTGTCAACGGTCGCCAACGTTGGGGTGTCTCTCTCTCTCTCTCTACTCTGACACCACCCAGTAGTATTAGCGATAACAGTTACTCACCGTAGCCCTGCGGGTCTTCACTCAATCCTCGCGGCGCCACTGTTCACCAGGAGAGTATCCCAGTCAATCTCCAGCCGGCCTTAATAGCTAGAAGACGAGTGGTAACACGGCCTGCTCTCTCCCAACCGTGTGCCCGCCCCGACAAGGGCTCTACTACTAACTGCAAGGTCGCCAACTGGTGTTTCCCGTGTCCAGTAACACGTCAGTGGTATTGTGGAATTGTGGTAACAGTGGCAAGAGCACACTAAGTAAATCTGATATCAGGCAGGTATGTATTTCTATCACTCACTCTTTCCAACCGTTATATAGCAAGAAGAATATGGAAGGATAATACAAATGCGAAGGTATTTTGTGTTTTACTTAAAAGCTAGAAGGTATTATATTCATATCAACAACGAAGCATCAAGTACATTAAGAAAGTTGCTCTCTCTTCACAAAACTGGGGCTCACCAAGTGGGCAATACTCCCCCCCCTCATGTCAATGTCATAATCAGCTGAGCGGCTCCCCCTCACTGCGTGATCTCTCGCTGTACTTGTTTCTTTGGCGTTAAGCACCTGTTTCTTTAATTTCTCAGGAATCACTATATTTGCAATCAACACAATATTTGCTATAATGGCAATAGAACGCAAAGGGTCACTGCACTGATATTGAGCTCAATTAATCATTTCTATAGCAACAACACAATAATTCACTATTATGGCATAATGCACTGTACTTCAATATAATGATAATGAATGCAGTAAGATACAATACTGGACTTCTCAGTAATTCCTTTCGAAGGCGATTACGCAATTGAACACTGCACACAAGAAAATGTTATTCAACACACGAGCATCTATATATATAGATCAATTCGTCAATATCAATAATATTAAAATAAATACTGGGCACACAGCCTAACACCAATAACTGGTACACTTATATATATATATATATATATATATATATATATATATATATATATATATATATATATATATATATATATATATATGCAAACAAGCCTGAATGGTCCCCAGGACTAGATACAACTGAAAACTCACACCCCAGAAGAGACTCGAACCCATACTGTCAGGAGCAACGCAACTGGTATGTACAGGGACGCCTTAATCCGCTTGACCATCACGACCGGACAAAAGGAAGTGATAGCCGGAGCTATATGAACCACTTCCCCAGTTGCGTTGCTCCTGGCAGTATGGGTTCGAGTCACTTCTGGGGTGTGAGTTTTCAGTTATATATATATATATATATATATATATATATATATATATATATATATATATATATATATATATATATATATATATATATATATATATATATATATATATATATATATATATGACAATGTCAGACCACGGATGAAAGATGAAACAGGAATTTCCTTAAGTACTTTCGTATATTAATACATCTTCATAAGGAGTGATTTTACAGATCGAGTACTGGACATAAATAGGCAGGAGAGAAGGGTAAAGTGAGGTGAGGTACAATATGTGGACACTGCAGATGGCCTATTGGCCCATCTGATGCAGCAACCACACACAGGCCAACAACTATGTAATTATAGCATAAAATAGTAAATATATACAATGAATTAGTGAGACAAATGTGTTCCAATGATCCTACTTAAATCGCCCTTTAATTGATCTATTAAAAATGGATCTAAGTTATATAAACCACTGCTAATGAAGATGTATTAATATACGAAAGTACTTAAGGAAATTCCTGTTTCATCTTTCCTCCGTGGTCTGACATTGTCACATTTTTAATCACGTGTTTATTTTCGTGATATACACACACACACACACACACACACACACACATATATATATATATATATATATATATATATATATATATATATATATATATATATATATATATATATATATATATAGCCCATAAGCCCATAAGCCCATAAGCAATATATATATTAGATTATTATATATAATAGCCCATAAGCAATCCAGCTGGGATCGCCCCATTGCCGACCAAGAAGCTGCGACTTTGCTAGAAGCTGCGACAACACCACATGACACTGCCCGACTTAGAGCAGTAGCAGCTCCCCATGCAGGTGATTTCCTATTAGCAATCCCAATGTCAGCAACCGGCACTCGTCTCACACCGCAGGCCCTCCGAATTTCCGTGGCTCTCCGTCTCGCTGCCCCAATCCACACCGAATACAGGTGTATTTGCGGCGAGGCAGAGGCCGACAGGTACGGACGGCATGGCCTTCTCTGCCAAAGGACAGGAGGATGGCATGCAAGACACGGCGAGGTCAATGACATTATTAAGAGAAGCCTTACCACAGCCGGCTGTCCAGCAGAGAGAGAGCCCCGGTACCTAATGTCCCACAACTCTAATGAGCCTGTCGGTCGCCCAGATGGAATCACGGTGAACCCCTGGAAGAATGGTAGACAGTTGGTGTGGGACTACACTTGCGTCTCAACTTTAGCCAATACCTATGTTGACTTCAGTGCTACTCAAGCAGGAGGAGCTGCCAATCACCGGGAAGCGGCCAAGTCACGTAAATACAGAGACCTTGAGCACCTCTACAATTTTGTCCCCATTGCCTCAGAGACACTTGGTGCCTGGGGTAAAAGTGCTGCTAGCTTTTTGAAGGAGTTGGGGTCTAAGCTAATCGAAATAACTAGAGACCCTAGAGCTGCCAGTTTTCTTTTTCAGCGCCTCAGTGTGGCAATCCAGAGAGGAAATGCTCACTGCATCCATGGTTCCTGCCCGCCATCTGAGGAGCTGGAGGAGCTTTTCAACTTGTGACAAGCAGGCTTGTACCCTGCATGTAATCAATACTGTAACTTTTTTGTGTAATGACATTTTCAAATAAAGTTAGATAAATATACACACATACCAAAAGAATAGGGGTGGTAGGAGAAGAAAATATCAAAGTGTTCAGTGAGGATCCACAAGGTCTTCTCTGAGTACTCTTTATTTTCTTCTCCGAGGCTATGGGTCCCTACACTTGCACCAGAGGTGGTACCCCTTCTAGGTTTTTAAAAAAAAAAAAAAAAAAAAAAAATATATATATATATATATATATATATATATATATATATATATATATATATATATATATATATATATATATATATATATATATAATTTTTTTTTTGGAGATATATACAAGAGTTGTTACATTCTTGTACAGCCACTATTACGAGTAGCGTTTTGGGCAGGTCCCTGGAATACGATCCCAGCCGCAAATAATCGTTTTTTCATCCAAGTACACATTTTACTGTTGCGTTAAACAGAGGCTACAGTTAAGGATTTGCGCCCAGGAAATCCTCCCCGGCCAGGATACGAACCCATGACATAGCGCTTGCGGAACGCCAGGCGAGTGTCTTACCACTACGCTATGGAGACTGTGAAATTCTATGGCATAAGTTATAATATTAATGTCACATGAAAGAAATCGTTAACGACACAGCAGTCTCTTCAAGACTCACAGGTGCTCACACACACCACAAATATATATACCATGAGAGCTTTCTACAGCCTCACTTCTCACAACTGTGTCCTACCGTGACATAGACATTGGTGAGCCTTGCTCACGACATATAAAATACTCTGGCTAAGTATATAGCTGACTAAAGGGGAATTGGGAGGGAAACTGAATCACCTACTTCCACCTCACTGTGTGGACTTGCCCTCCGGTGAGAGTTGAATTGTAGCTCCTGGTCCCGGCTCTCGCCTCATTGTAGGGAACGCCCCCACACACACACTGATGCGTTCTCCAAAGCCCAACCAACGTCCCAAAATAAACGCGTCGTCTCCGTGCCTTGTCCTCTGCAGGTCTGTGCTCCTCCACGACTTCATGAAGGGTTGGAGTCGGTCTCCTGGCCGTCGACTTCTTCTCTCAACTACAGCTACCAACCTACTTCTAAGCTACAGTCGTCCTGATTCCCAATTAGTTTTCTTCTTCCCACTGGTTCCCGGTGGATCGGCCCAGCCACTACGTCGTCACAAAACAGGTGAACTGTCTCAGACGTCGCATACGTCACTGCACAGACTTCACTTCTTCTTGCACAGTACCTGTCCCTGGAGCACTTGTTGCTCAATATTCCGTCGATTCCCTCTCAGGTCGAACACATGAACGAAGGAAGACCTCACCGAGTACTTGCAGACTTCGGGTGACGCGTAAATTCCACGGGAACGGGAATAACTGTCAGGTTGACAGGACCAACTTTCGCACGCCCGACCTCCTTGACGTGTCGTGTCAAACTGGTGGCGCCACAGAGGCGCGATCTCCGGACCCCCTTGCTCTCGTGACGTCATACTTGCCGGGGGCGTTTTTCATTGGCTCCCTGTGCCACGTCACTGTCAGTGACCAATCTGGTGCCACTGACATCATATAGTTTTGGCGGGAGAACGGAGTGACCGGCGCCATATTGGCGTCCTAAAGGGCCTAAACAACAGGCCAAAACTTCCTTCTTTTGCGAATTTCTCGCAAACGCGTGAACACTACAAGCTCCCCCATACATCAAATTGTAGCCGGTAACGTAGAGAACGCTCGGGTAAAGTGGATATGACTCTTACAGCTGGCGTGGGAAAAATATAAGGGGGGGAACACCGTCACATACCCCTCCCCTTAAAATAAGAGTCATATCGGTTTAGTGTACACGGGACGGGGCATCCGCAACTACGTTGTCCTTCCCTCTGATGTGTTTGATGTCCAGCCAGTACTCCTGCAGTAATAATGCCCACCTTGTCAGCCGCTGGTTGAAATTCCTCATCTTGTATAGGAAGGTCAGAGGGTTGTGATCTGTAAACACAAGAACAGGTCTCGCCCCTCCTCCCACGTAAACATCGAAATGCTTCAGTGCCATTGCTAAGGCCAAAGCCTCCTTCTCGACGGTACTATAGGCTCGCTGGTACTTCACAAATTTCTTGGAGTAGAAAGCTACTGGCCTATGTATCTCACTCCTTTCTTGGGCCAACATGGCTCCTATCCCAACGTCACTGGCATCCATGTACAGGATAAATCTGGCTGTGAAATCTGGGGATATTAATACAGGGACCTTCCGTCAACAGTTTCTTCGTCTTCTCAAAAGACTCCTGGCAGGCCTCTCCCCACTTCCATCGTACATTCTTGGAGAGGAGTTCAGTCAGGGGATGCGCTACTGTGGAAAAGTTCTTGCAGAAACCACGATAGTATCCTATCATTCCAAGATACCTCAACAACTCCTTACGTGTCCTGGGCACTGGGTACTCCCTAATGGCTGACACTTTGTGATCTACAGGGGTTACTTCTCCTTGGCCGATGACAAAGCCTAGGTACTCTAAGTGGGCCTTCCAAACTCGCTCTTGGCTAGGTTCACGATTAAGTTAGCATCCTCTAGCCTCCTGAACAATTGTCTGAGTCTCTCCAGATGTCTCCCAATCGTCGGAGTACACTACGATGTCATCGATGTATACCGTGCAGCCCTCGGCTCCCCTCAGCAACTTTTTCATTCCGAAGGGCAACACTTTGTACTGGTACAGGCCGTCTGGTGTTACGAAAGCTGATATTTTCCGGGCTCGGGAGTCAATGAGATCTGGTAGTACCCCTTGAGCAGATCGACCTTGGACACGTATCTTGCACTGCCCACCTGATCGATGCAATCGCTCACCCTTGGCATGGGGTGGGAATCTGCCACAGTGATGGAGTTCACCTTTCTGTAGTCTGTACAAAAGCGGAATGTACCATCGTTTTTCTTCACTAACAAGCACGGGGAACTCCACTCACTGTTCCTAGGCTCTACAAGGTCGTTCTCAAGGTGATACTCCACCTCCTTCCTCATCAACTCTCGCTTCTCCGCGCTTACCCTATAAGCGCTCTGCTTGAAGGGCCTGGCGTCTTTCACCTCTACCTCATGTGTTACACTCTTGTGTCGTCGGGGCACGTCGGTAAAGAGAGAGGCATTCTCCCTTAACAGGTTCGTCAGGTCCGCGCTCTGTGTCCCTCCAGGTGTTGTAACTTGTCCTCGATCTTCGCCAGACTCTCCGAATTGGTGAGATGGGTACCGTCCGCCCTGGACCACTTTCCTTCTTCCTCTTGAAGTTCCTGGTCCATCTGCATGCAAAAATCATCTTCTGCTGGGGGTCTCGAGTCATCGTTCCGTCCTGCTCGGCGGCTCTTCCTTCCTCAGGGAAGAAAGGCTTCAGGCGGTCAACATGACACACCTGTGTCTTGCGGGGTCTGTCCGGCTTACCGATTTGATTAGTTACAGGACCCAGCCGCCGCAGTACCTTGTACAGTCCCTCGAATCGTGACTCGGTCACTCGGCTCTTCCCGGCAGCAGCACCATCACCTGCGACCCAACCTGGAACTCCTTGGCGTAGCTTTCCTGTCATACCATTCTGTCATCTTATGCTGCGCCTCCTTCAGATGTTTCCCTGCTAGTTCCTTTGCCAAAGTGAGACGTTCCTTGAACTTCTGAACGTACTCATTGACCGTTCCCACGGTCACTCCTGGTGTCCATTGTTCTTTCAGCATGGACAGAGGACTTTGCACCTCATGTCCATTCACCAGCTGGAACGGTGAGAAACCTAACGATTCTACCACTGCGTTACGTATGGCAAACAACGCAGGGTACACTGCCTCATCCCACTCAGCTCCTTGCTCAGCGCAGAACACTCTCAGAACGGTCTTCAGGGTGGAGTGGAATCTTTCTATCGCCCCTTGCGACTGCGGTCGGTAGGCCGACGACCGAATCTGAGTCACTCCCCAACTTGTCACGCTCTGTCTGAACCATTTAGACTGGATATACTTCCACAGTCCGTCTGAATTTCCCTGGGCATCCCACCCACGAGAAAAATCGTTGTAGCTGCCCGGCTATTCCTCTCGACGTCAAACGCCGCATTGGGACAGCTTCCGGAAATCTTGTCGACGCACACATGATCTTCATCAGGTAGGTATTCCCTCGTCGTCGTGGCAACGGTCCACACCATCGACCAACAGGCGCTCAATGCAGGCCCAACGCGGGAACAGGGACTAACGGGGCCTTTGGTATCGCGGGTTGGCTCTTCCTGCCCTCTGGCAAGGAAAGCAAGTCTTAAAATAACGCCTCACATCGGCGTCCATACCCGGCCAGTAGAAATGGTCCCAGATCTTACACAACGTCTTGGTCACCCCAGGTGACCCGCAGAGTCCACTGAGTG
>WNGS01115823.1:0-14563 GCA_020271785.1 Procambarus virginalis
TTAGCCAATGCCTTCAATTCCCCATATAAATCCTCTAAGGATTCCTGTTGTTTTTGTCCTCTTCTGGGAGCCATCAAACTCCTGTGATAGAAGGGTTTACTGTAAATGACATTTAAGCAGGGTAATCAGGTGTTCATAGGTCTTCATGTCATTACCTAAGGTAATTACCTAAGTGTAGTTACAAGATGAGAGCTATAACTCGTGGTGTCCCGTCTTCCCAGCACTCTTTGTCATATAACGCTTTGAAACTACTGACAGTTTGGCCTCCACCACCTTCTCAATGTGTGGTACTCTGGTGCACACACATTACCAAGGACACTATATACTGTTGTATCCAGTGAAACTAAGAGTACCGCTGTCTTGTTTGCATCCTCCTTAATCCTACGATACTGGAAGTTTGCTTCCAGCAGACTCAGCCACAGATCCAACAAGATCTGGGTAGCATCAAACGACTCCAATTTGATAAGTGGAGCAGCCATTGCCACGGCTGAACACAACTCACTGTTGTCTAAATTGATCCACCGTCCACACGAAGTACTCTGCTCTCGCTCTGTTGCTCCACACCTCGTTTTGTACCTGGGCTCTCTCCCTTAGGTGTTAATCCTCATCGCCACCCTTATAATTGGGCAGGAAAACTGTTTTCATGTTTACTTTACCTCATGAAGAGTCGTTGCTGGCTTGAGGGAGACGATGGGGAGGTGGGAAGGAGGAGAGGGGTTATGATGTGGAAGGAGAATCCACCTGAATCAGGCAGCCTCTCTCTTCTTGGGAATTTCACTCCACTGGGACCGGGTTGTGGTTCACTATCACTTGCTGGTCTCTACTTTTGAAAAGAACGAGTCTATTGACAATTGCTTTTGTCTTTGTTTTAGGATGTCCCTAAAACAAGACAGCAAATTGTCATTAAACATGTTCACACACCGGGTTGTCACTGCTTTATCAGGGTGATGCTTTTCCAAGAAAGCAGTCACCTTTTCAAAAATTCCCAACACTTCCCTGATCTCACTGGAAGAAGCAGCATCCTCCCTTACCTCCTCATCCCCTTACTAATGGTGCAAATTGTTGATGAGGCCCTGCCATACTCCCTTGTGAGATCAGTCACACGGACACCACGCTCATGCTTTGCTATAATTTCCTTCTTCAAGTCCACAGTAATTGTCTCTTTCTTCCTCTTGACAACCCTATCTTTAGCAAGCAGCAGCTTTGGCAACATTGTGCATCACAAATTGTAGTCACATAACCACAAAAAAAAAGTGCAAATAAATGCAAGGAGATGTTTGTCGTGCGCGATACAACAACAACACCAGCGTCGGAGGCGTCCGAGGAATTTGTGAGAACCAGCGAGACACTAAGAAGCACCATGTGGTTTTGCTTGTTAATAGAGGTGAAGCTCGTCAATAGAGACAAATTTGCTGTGAGTGGCTCGCTCGTTACTCGAAATGCTCGTAGATAGAGCCGCTCGTTAATCGAGGTGCCACTGTACAATATGTATGTTTTGTGCCGTTTAAGGGTTAACATTACCAACCTAATCCTAAGTGACCTTAATCCTACACATGCCTTAATCCTAACAGTTGTGTTAGGTCAATATCGGGTCTTGGATCATCAATATTATCAAAGTCAGGTTCATTCATCACGTATTTCATCATCAAGGAGTGATTTTTCAATCACACGACTCGCGGATGACCGGGAGCTAGATGCACGTTCACCAGACATGGTTGCTCACATCAAATTGTGCCTAACCATTGATATACGGCATGCTGGCAGATACTCACTGGAGGTCTCAGATGTTCATTTGCTACCCAGGTATCCATGCGCAAGTTTTGAAGCTTATGATATACCAACAAATTACTTTTCTCGGTGAGCACACCAGCCATCAATCTCAATAAATGCTGTGCTGGGGCTAAGGTTAGAGTTATTTATTAATGATCAAATTACATAACACAGTAATAATCAATTGCTTTGTTTGCCTCCGGGATCATTTCTTTCTTTCAAGCAGTTGCTCATTTTGTTTCACCTAACCTTCCTGGTATGTTTTCTCTGTTTTGGGTAGATCTCTGATTCCCAAGCTCCCTTCACCTCAAAGAGGGAGCTTGAGACTCTTCTGATCTGGTCCAGAAACTCCTACTTCCCATATGGTCAGTGTTTGTCTCAGAGACCTAGTGCAATTCTGAAGGCTTGGCTATACCAGTGTGTAAGCTTCAGAAAGACAATGAGGGTGAACCCCAAGGCCCTCCCAGAAAAATTCACACACAAACACATATTCTGTAGAGTACAGTGGTACCTCGAAATAAGAGTGTCCCTGTATACAAGTTTTTTGGAATACGAGCGGGATTTCCTCGGAAAATTTACATTGAAATACAAGTGTTGCCTAGAAAGACGAGGGTGTTGATACTCGTACAGGCCGACCTAGCGCGTGGTGACACGGCGATCGCCCCTCAGTTTACCAGTGCCTCGCACACAGTGACTATCCTGCCTGAATTCTTCACAAGGATTTTCAGTGTTTTGTTGGAGTTTTCACCATTTGACCATAAAAGTTGTTATTATATATCTCACCACGGGTCCCAAGAAAGCCAGTGGTAAGGATCAAGGCAAGAAAGCGCATGTGAGGATGACAATAGAGGAAAAACAAGAGATCATTCAGAAGCATGAAAATTGTACACATGTTGTTGAACTTTGTAGGCAGTACAACAAAGCCACATCAACGATATGCACTATACTTGGCAAGAAAAAGGACGTTATGAGTGCTAAAGTGGCAAAAGGCGTAAGAACAATCACGAAAGAAAGAACGCAAATACTTGGGGAAGTGGAAAAGTTATTATTAATTTGGATACACAACAAGGAGTTAGCGGGTGATAGTGTTTCAGAGGCCATCATTTGTGAGATAGCCAGGGTATTGCACGAAGACCTTGTAAAGAAAACCCCTGGAACGAGTGCAGATACGATAGACTTTAAGGCAAGCAGGGGATGGTTTGAAAAATTTAGAAAAAGAAGTGGTATTCATAGTGTTGCAAGGCATGGGGAGGCTGCCAGCTCAGACAACCAGCAGCTGAAAGATTTATTGAAGAATTTAAAGAGTTTGCAGAGGATGAGGGATACCTACTGCAACAAGTGTTTGTGATGAGACAGGACTGTTCTGGAAAAGATTGCTTAAGAGGACATACATTACAAAGGAGGATAAATCATTGCCCGGACACAAGCCTATGAAAGGTAGTTTTACGTTTGTGCTGTGTTCAAATACAAGTGGCGATTTGAAAATTAAACCCTTGCTTGTGTATCATTCTGAAAATCCAAAGGTTTTCAAACAGTATAAAGTGCAGAAAACCCAAATGTGTGTGATGTGGAGGGCTAGTAATAAGGCATGGGTGACTAGGATTCTTTTTTTTGAGTGGGTGAATGAAGTGGTGTGCCCTGCCATAAAAAAATATCTGCAGGAGAAACATTTGCCACTCAAGGCCCTGCTTCTCCTCGACAATGCTCCTGCTCATCCTCCAGGCTTGGAAGATGAATTGTTACACAGATACAGTAATTTTCTCACAGTAAAGTTCTTTTCTCCTCCCACCACTCCTCTAATTTAGCCTATGGACCAGAAAACCATAGTGAATTTTAAGAAACTTTATGAAAGGGCACTTTTCCAAAAATGTTTTGAAGTGACTGAAGTCACAAAACTCACCCTCAAAGAGTTCTGGAAACACCATTTTAACATTTGTAGTGCTTTAAAACTCGTTGACAAAGCCTGGCAAGAAGTGACTCAAAGAACCCTGATCTCTGGCTGGAGAAAATTGTGGCCTGAATGTGTGACAGAACTAGACTTTGAAGAGTTTGAGCCTGTAAATGATGTGCCTATTTTTGAGGAAATCGTTACTCTGGGCCGGCAAATGGATTCGGAATTGGACGGTGATGATGTGGAGGAGTTGGTGGAAGAACACAACGAAGAACTGACCACCGAAGAACTCCAAGCCCTTCAAAAGGAACAGCCAGAAAGGAACTATCAAGGAGAAAGCACCAAGCCATTACGACTATATAGCACAGGGAGACACAGCTGAGGATGTTTCTCCAGTGGAGGAGGATGAGATAGTAGCGAATGTCCCTTCTGCAACCATTAAGAAGTGGTGTCAGATGTGGGACGAGATGCAAAGTTTTATTGAAACGAATCACCCAGAGAAAGCTGTACAGTAGTAGGCTGTTGCATTAATCTTTTCAATGACAATGTGATGCCTCACTACAGAGACATCTTGCAAAGAAGGGAAAAAACAGTCATCAATGGACTGCTTCGTTGTGAGAAAATTGAGCAGAGCCACAACCAGGACCTAGTGGTATGCAGGCAAAACGTGCCAGAGAATGCACTCCAGAGAGTCCTCACACCCTGATGTTATAATGGAAGGGGACTCCCCTTCCAAACAGTAACACCTCTCCTCCCCCCTCCTCACCATCTTCCATACACCAACAACAGTCATCAGCAAGGGTAAGTAATAACTTGAACGTAGTTTTGTAATGTAGATTTCGATGACTTAGGTATAAAATTTAGTTTGAAGTGAGGTTTTTAGGTAGTCAGGAAAGAATTAATTCATTTCCCATTATTTCTTATGGGGAAACTAGCTTCGGTTTAAGAGTTTTCGGAATACGAGCTGTCTCCAGGAACGGATTAAACTCTTAAACCGAGGTACCCCTGTATATTATTTTAAATTGTTATGAGAAACAGAAACAAGGCCAAATTTTAATATAAATTAGGCTTCTTACCTCCTAAGCAACCAAGAACATCCTCTAAGCCTCCTATATGGTCATGATGCCAATGGGTGATAACAATTTTGTCAATGGTAGTCTCTTGCTGTTTCAACACTGACAAGAGTGCTGAAATGTAGTCTGCATTTCCTTTCTCGCCTGCATCAAGCAGAATACGACTGCAAACAGAGAATGGCAACTTGAAACATTTTTTTCCACCACCAATTGATGAAGTTCCCTATATCATTATATCAAGCATAACTCGCAAAACTATTTACAGATCTGATGCCTCTCCTTCCCAGTAGCTCCCTTTCAAGAAGGGACTGCAGAAGAAGTGTCTCCAGTAGCTCTATCATCACACAGGCCTTTAATTTTTTTAGGCTCTAATCCTTTTCTCAACCTATCTTCTATATAATATTCAATAGGCTTACAACATTTTCCCACTCTGATTTAACCACATTTATACTAACTCTTTGTTTCCTTTGGTATAGCTATGCCCTAATAAAACTTAATATAGCACCCCTAATACCGTAAACCTCTATCGTGTTAATGGGGCCTGACAGCTGAGTGAACAGCACTCGGGGTTCATAGTCCTAATGGTCCGGGTTCGATCCTCGGTGGAGGCAGAAACAAATGGGCAGTTTCTTTCACCCTGATGCTCCTGTTCACCTGGCAGTAAATAGGTACCTGGAAGTTAGACAGCTGCTACGGGCTGCTTCCTGGGGATGTGAGTGTGTGAAAATTAGGATTAAGAACTTGCCCAAATGCTATGCGTGCTAGTGGCTGTATAAGAATGTAAGAACTCTTGTATATATAAAAAATAAATAAAAAAATAAATAAATCATGTAGCACTGTATCAAAAGCTTTGCTAAAGTCAAGGTACACAACATCACAAACCTTACCACTATCAAGAGCTTCAACTATGCTGAAATAAAATGATAGCAAATTTGTTAAACAAGAATGGCCATTTGTAAAACCATGTTGTAATTCATTTATTAATCAATGTTCAAGATGAAAACGAATGGTATTTGCAGTTAATGATTCAAGCAACTTTCCCACAATAGACATTAAGCTAATTGGCCAATAGTTTGATGCAAGTGATTACAGTGTGTCCTCACTTGAATTAACTATATGGGGCAAGGCCAATTTCTTCCACCGCGGAATTCATTCTACCCATTGGCCCCAGGCTGTCCCTCCCCTCCATGTGAAAATAAAAGAGGTCCTACATCCACTATCAACAAAACAAAAATTATAGAAAATCTATTTGTTATGTAGTTATAATTTTGAACATGGCACATGGTAGAACAATCATTGATGAACAATTCCATATCAAAATCATAACTATGCCATAACATAAATAACAAAATCATAACCATAACATAACTGCTCACATAAGTTGATTTCCGTAAGCCAATTGTATCAATCTCGATATAATTACCTGTATTCATAAAAAATCATTTATTATTATAAATTTTTATTTTCCCTATGGCATTTGATGGAACAATCACTTGGAAACAATTTGGTATATAAATGCTACATATATGAGCATTATTGAATCCAATCAAGCGAAATCACCTAATTTTCTCAACAAACTGACGAGAGGAGGGAGCGGTTGGTGGGCTGCCGGTGGTTGGGTGCTGGAGGGGGTGGGGGTGTTGGTTGTAGCATGTTGGCAGAAGAGGAGGGGGATGGCAACCAGACTGGGAGGCCTTGGGCAAGATCAAGCCTCAGGCCGGGCCAGATCAAGCTTCGGGAGAGACCAGGCTTCGAGCCAGACCAGGCCAGACTAGGCCAGGCCATATGGCCTCATGTAACACCTCCAGATTGATACTCCCCTTTCTCACTTAAAACCCCAGCTTAATACTGCTTATCAAGCTCACTTTGACCCTCATTGAACTTATCCGCTCTAATGTTAAACTGAATTATTAAATGGGGGAAATACAACTGGGTTGTTATGATTCTAATATTAATAAAAACTTAAGTTTACACTGCCACCACCTTGTAAAACCTGAAACCTGGATGTGCCTGCATTACTTATCTCCCAGGAAGGACAGAAACGAATAATCATAAACTCGAATGGTGTATTACATCTGGACATTAACACTGGGGATAATTATAGAAATTCTTTTCTTTACCAATTGAGGATCAGAGATGTCTTTTAATTATCATTTTTTTTTTTTTTTTTTTTTTGAGATATATACAAGAGTTGTTACATTCTTGTACAGCCACTAGTACGCGTAGCGTTTTGGGCAGGTCCCTGGAATACGATCCGCCGCGAAGAATCGTTTAAATCATCTTCATCATTAAATGAAGGCAAACATAGGGAACTTCCAAAAGCAGCATGAAAATGAGAACTCTAATGGCCCAGACTAAATTTTTAAGGGGAATTGAGCTAAAACTCCAAATAATCAATAATGAAACTTTATTTAATCAATGACACAAAATAATATCCTAACTCTTAATACATCCTATAGGCAAAGGAGTGCAATTAGCTGACACACCCAACCAAGGGAACAAATTACCTTTCACTGCAATTACTGTACCAGCCAGATGTTGACGGCTTCTCCCAGGTCCCCTGGAACTGTCCCAAGTCACCTCTCAAGACACACTAAACTAAGATTTGCTCACAAGCTTACTAGTGGGGATAGCTCCTCCCACAACTAGTTTCCTAGGCCCAATAAACCCCGCCTCTCCAAGTCTAGAGCCAATGACTATTCAAATACCTCGCCTGAGACTCCCATAACCAAAATTCGCTTACGTACTTCCTTTCTAGGAAAGACCCCTATCCTTTGAGATATTTCAAGACAAAGACTTTCTAATGCTGCTCTCCTCATTAGCTTCCTCCTGATGTTGTTCCATGTGTCTTAGCTCTGCCATCTGTCTTAGCTCCTCATTAGTTCATACTTAGTTCAATACAAGGCAAAGTTAGAGAAGATTCATAGGTATGCCACCAGACTAGTCCCAGAACTGAGAGGCATGAGTTAAGAGGAAAGGCTATGGGAGCTAAACCTTACATTCATGGAAGACAGAAGAATAATAAGTGGAGACATGATCACCACTTACAAAATTCTCAGAGGAATTGATAGGGTAGACAAAGACAAACTATTAAGCATGGGTGGAACAAGAACAAGGAGACACAGATGGAAACTGTGTACCCACATGAGCCACAGAGACATTTCAAAGATTTTTTTCAGTATCAAGATAGTTAACAAATGGAATGCATTAGGCAGTGATGTGGTAGAGGCTGACTCCATGCACAGTTTCAAATGTTGATATGATAAAGCCCAATAGGCTCAGGAATCTGTGCACCAGTTGATTGACAGTTGAGAGGCGGGACCAAAGAGCCAGAGCTCAATCTCCGCAAGCACAACTAGTCGAGTACTAGGTGAGTACGGCAGTAAAGAACCTCACGGTGAGAGCAACCTCTTCGCAACGCTGCCTCACAACTACCAAAAAAACACCTTACACCAATCACAACCTAAGACAATCACATAACATAACAATCACACAACCTAATAACAATCTGACAATAACCATACAACTCCATAACAGTGTCGCAAGACTTACCTCTTACCAGACCCAATCAGGTAGGTATTTGTGCCCTGTAGAGTCATAGGCCCCGGGTTGCAGCCTAGGATGCGAGTGATGCGAGGGCTGATTGACGTTATCTTGGCAATAAACGCCGCCATTCCCGATATATGGTAGCTGACAGTGTTGGGCAGTTGCTGGTTCTTTGCTAAATGTGCAGTGAACTTATCTTATGTAAGACTGGGACTTGGATCCTTCATGGACGTGCAGTTTGTATGAAAGATTTATCTTCTCGATGACTGCACGAGTACGAATGTTGAGAATCAAGCTTTAAAATGTTTATTGTTCTTAGCTGTAGAGGAGAGGCGACTAAAAAGCTGTGTGTGTTAGAGGTAGACCGTAGGGCGGGATGTTGTACACTTCAGGCCGACCAGGACTATAATGTTAATGGCATCAGCTGATCCCTGGTGATCATGCGACCAGGCGGTTGTTGTCCGGTCTTTGGCTGGCACTCGAAATTACAGAGCACGGATCCCCACACACATTTCCACCATTTCTGATAGAAAACTTGTATGTTTCGTATATAAATATAACTGCTCAATATTAAAACCACAATATAATGCTATTAACAGTTAAAAATCTTCTACTTAACAGGCATATAGTTATTAAATGACGTTTAGTGATGTAAGGCACTTGTTACCCACACCACTGAATTGTAAATCATCTTTCTGAAGATGTCTACCTCTAACACACGCCGGGTTTTAGTCGCCACTCCTCTACAGCAAAGAACAATAAAAATTTCAAACCTTGTCATTCTCAATCCTTGACGCGTCTCTTAACCCGTGCAGTCATCGAGAGGATAAACCCTTCATGCAAACTGCACGTACCATCGAGAATGACCCAATTCCCAGTCCTACTTCGAAAAATTTAACATACTAAGTCCCTGTCAGTTTGGCTTCTGCTCCCCCCCCCCAAAAAAAAAAGAGTACCAACGATGCAATTATTAGTCTGCCAGCGGATAAGTTCTGTATAAAGGAAATAAGCCCGCCGCCCATCTTGGGTTGGCTGTGCACACATGGCGGGTATAAGACGTCCTCACTCCACTCTCATCACAGGTCTCCAGTATCACCTATTGGTACTGGTAATGGCTCTAAAGGGCCTCCACTTATGGGCTATTCATGCCGTGCCATTATTTGGTGGCTTAATCTTGATCAATCTCCTCGGCTCCCCAAGTGCGCTTGCTCGCTCTCTCGCTCTCTCGCGCTCTCTCGCGCTCTCTCTCGCTCTCTCTCTCGCTCTCTCTCTCGCTCTCTCTCTCGCCTCTCTCTCGCTCTCTCTCTGCTCTCTTCTGCTCTCTCTCGCTCTCTCTCTCTCCGTCCATCTCTATCTCTCTCTCTCTCTCTCTCTCTCTCTCTCTCTCTCTCTTCTCTCTCTCTCTCTCTGGGTAATTTCAGCTGAGTTGTCTAAAGGCAGTTTGTTATTGTCCTCAGCAGATGAGCAGATTATTGGGGCGATGGACTTAGGGATAGATTAGTGTATAATATGTGAGAGGAGAGCAGAGTTAGTACATAATATCTGATTTTAGAGAGTATACCAACTGTTTTAGAGACTCTTAGTTACGTGTATGTGGGTGCTGAAGTTGTCTCTTGTCTAAATATACGCCAAGAAACTTAACATCATTTTTATTGCTGATGTTAACATTGTCTATCTGAAGCTGAATTGCATTTGTTGACCAGACCACACACTAGAAGGTGAAGGGACGACGACGTTTCGGTCCGCCCTGGACCATTCTAAGGACCATTCCTGGACCTGAATTGCATTTGTTGATTTGCTTCCAAACAAGATGTAGTAGGTATTTTCTGTTTAGTGTGTGTTTGTTGGTTGACATCCATAAGTGGACTTTTTTTTAATATCTTATTCACAACATTATTTAATATAGTTCAGGGCAAGGCCTCGGATTCCATAATGGTGGGGTTTAAGTAAGAGGTTATCTTGAGATGATTTCGGGGCTTTAGTGTCCCCGCGGCCCGGTCCTCGATCAGGCCTCCACCCCCAGGAAGCAGCCCGTGACAGCTGACTAACACCCAGGTACCTATTTTACTGCTAGGTAACAGGGGCATAGGGTGAAAGAAACTCTGCCCATTGTTTCTCGCCGACGCCTGGGATCGAACCCAGGACCACAGGATCACAAATCCAGCGTGCTGTCCGCTCGGCCGACCGGCTCCCTTGTAGTTATAAATGATATTATTTCAGCGTAAAATGATTTTTTCATTCAAAAAAATTAAAAAATTCAAATGTTTATTTAGGTATGTATGTATGCATGTACATACATACCCCTTGTATGTATGTACATACATAAAAGGGGTGATACCGACAATGAATTTATAGATAGAGCTAGTACATACAATGCCTAAAACCACTATTACGCAAAGTGTTTCAGGCAGGAAACGTTGGAAACATGGAAACGTTTCATGTTGTACATTGAGCACCAACATCATAATAAGTAAATATATCATAGCTCTTCATTACTTACATAATGCTAGGAAGCTTTGAGTAGCTTTAGGTAGCTTTGGGTAATTAGACGGACCCGGCCCGCCTACCGAATGTATGCTTGATACGAACGTACTTGAGGAAATTCCTGCCTTAATCCTGTCTTCGTGGTCTGACATTGTCACATTATTCATCACGTGTTCATTTCTTCATGATTTACACACAAGAAGAAATTACAATTTACACGAAATGTGAAACAATTAGACAAAGAAATTGTGTGCAACCCGTCCTCAGACCAAGTCCATTCTATCCAGCAGTCGATACATTCATCAATTTAAATTAACATGCTGTTCATTCAAAATATGAATTTTCACAAATATAAATTAATATTATTATATATTACCATATTATGCATATTTAGGCACTGGTTAGATTAGATGTTTAGGTTCTGTTGGTGATTGATTGTATTTGTAATATGTGGGTGAAGCATTTACAGTGTTGTGGTTCGGACAAAAGTCGTCATCAAAGCACTTGTTCCGGAAGTGTTCGGACGTCATCAGCTGTCATGTGTTAACCATTTTTCATTCATAAACAGGGGGTTTGGCAGGTGCATGGAATGGACTTTGGCCATTGTTTATGAGGACGGTCTGGTGTGTGAGAGTAAGAGGCGATTGGACTGGACGGTAGAGCGATGGTCTCGCCTCTAGCAGGTCGGTGTTCATTCCCCGACAGTGCAAGTGGTTGGGCATAATTCCTTCTCTCCATCATATATGTTTTTTTTTTATTACTACTACTTTACTACTTACAAATCTACTTAGCTTTTATGACAGAGCCACATTGCATTGTTAATTGTCTAGAGAGAGTTGTGGTTTTGCCTATATACTAAAATATAGATATCCTGCCTATATGCTGAGATTCAGTCCCAAAGATCTCAGTATATAGGCAAGACCACAATGTCTCTCTCTGGGTCATTCCATGTGAATTCACCAAAGGCCTCCCACTCAACCCTTTCTGAATCTAATGAAATTTTGTAATAAAGTAGCCCTAGACCCCAAATGAAATTATGCAAAATATTAGAGCTCAATCTGCTTTGGTTCTCAAATAATAGGTCCATGTTCAATGGGCTCTCATCCCGTTAATGCGCAGTGTAATCAAAAAAGTAGTTTGGGTAGCCCTTCAGCAACCAATCCATGCTAAAATCACTGCCAAATTTTGTCATGAGAAATTTGGACCCCAATTTGGAGGCCACTTACTCATCACCAAAAAGTCTAAACGCCATGATCTTTTGCAACGATATATAACAAGCACAATATTATGCAGTGATGCAATAGCAACTTTGTTGTATCCATATGTCCAGAGGTGGCTCACTTGAAAGTTGGCCAAAAAACATTTTTGTGCAAAACTAGGCAACTTTCAAGGCAAAATATCGCATCATTCCCAATTTGGTTTTGAATGACACCATTGGATAGAATAGATTTTTCTGTACAACAGTAACTTTTATTTAGGTTGGAATCTGAATTTCTAGTTCAGCCAGAGTACTCTGAAAATGACATACCTTGGTGTGATATCAAAAAAATCAAATTATGATTCTTCATCTTCTTTGTGCACTGATCATGACTGCTAGCAAATTGATATCCAAACTGATTGGAAAAATTTTAAGCTTCATTGGGTAGAACATTTTTGGTGGGATTCAGAATTATTATTAAACAATCAGTGCTATTTTAGGTTCCTGTTCTATATTTATCTTTACATCTTTGTAGTATCGTGTCAGCAGGTCAAACATTGCTGTTTACTTATTTGTGTATTCACTTGCAATAAATACACAAATAAATAAAAAGCAATATTAATATATTACAGGTCTTGCTTGAAATTACCGTATTCAGTTAAATAATTTGATTTGAATTTGATTACAGATACGTCATGCATCAGGATTCCATTGGTTTATTGCCATGTGCTATTGCTAGCCATGAGCGTGGCTCTTCTGAATGTCACTTGATAACCTACACTCCCAACAAAGGCTTGAAGTTTCTAAAACAGTATAGTGCAGAAGATCAAAAACCGATAGCAAAGCGAAGTGAACTGAACTTGGATGGAGAATCTCAAGTATGCCTCCATCATGAAGCTTTGCTGTTGACAAAATTTGAATTTTTGCAAAAAACTTGCTGCAATCCCTTCAAGAAGAAATGCCATGTAAGGCGAAAAGATTTGCAACCAATCACAGTAGCTATTGCAGAGAAAATGTCAGATATGCTGAAAGTCAGTATTAAGCCTGGCCAAAAGTTGTGCACATCATGCAGAAAGGAATTCGACAGTAAGCAGGTAAGTGAGTCCAGCTCTACTGAATCTGATGGCCCTGCTGATAATATGGAAATCTGTGAAAGTGTAAACACAAGTTTATCAGTATTAGGCATCTCGCCTATTAAATATCAACGAGTTAGTGCAAGGGATAAGTATGGTTATGCAAAGCGTAAGATTAGCCAAGCACAGGAAATAATTGCCGAGCAGATTGCTGCAATTGGAAATATTGATTCCAAAACCTGTTGGTACCAAGCTCTAGCCAACAGTGCACAAATTGCCAAGACTTCAATAAACTCATTGAAGAAATGAAGCTAAAATTCCATGTAGCAAAGCGCCAAGAAAAAATACAAATCCTAACCCTCGTGCCACAAAGCTGGTCTATCAAAAAGACAATGGAGCAATTCAAAGTTTCAGAACTGACATGTTCGTGAAGCTAGGAAGCTGAAAGAAGAACAGGGAATACTAGCAATTCCTAAGAAAATGCAGGTAAGTCAGTTCCTGAGGAAGTGAAGGAAAGGGTAGTACAGTTTTTTGAGGGTGAAGAATTTAGTCGAATGTGTCCCAGAAGATGGAATGAAAAAAAAGTCATGATCAGTGCACAAAGAAGATGGAGAATCATAATTAGATTTTTTTGATATCGCACCAAGGTATGTCATTTTCAGAGTCCTCTGGCTGAACTAGGAATTCAGATTCCAACCTAAATAAAAGTTACTCTTGTACAGAAAAATCTGCTCTATCTAATGGTGTCATTCAAAACCAAATTGGAATGATGCATATTGAGATATTTGCCTTGAAACTTGGCTAGTTTTGCACAAAAAAAAAAAAAAATTTTTGGCCACTTCAGGTGGGCCAACTTTCAGGTGGGCAACTCTGGACATATGGATACAACAGAGTTGCTATTGCATCACTGCATAATATTGTGCTTGTTATACATCGTTGCAAAAGACCATGGAGTTTAGACCTTTTGGTGATGAGTAAGTGGTCTCCAAATTGGGGGTTCAATTTCTCGCGACAAAATTTGGCAGTGATTTTAGCATGGATGGATAGCTGAATGGCCACCCATACTGCTTTTTCGATTACACTACGTTATTCTACACCAAAAGTTGTCCTGGTACAGTATGTCAAATTTCACACTCCTACAGGCAATAGAAGTGATTTAAGAACAAGTGGGTGAAAGGCATAATATAGGGGATATTGATATTGTATAAATGTATAAACATGGGCAGCTTATGTTCTTGTGACTGCTTGTATTCCTAAGGCAGGGTTATAGTATTAAGTTTCAGTCTAAGGTTTTTTTCCCCACACCTGCTCGAAACACTGTGCGTATAAGTGGCTTCAGGCATTATTTTTTTTTTTATTATTATTATTATTTTCTACCACAGACGTGGCCACACATGGTCCCCTGAAGCTCATATCAAGAGGATAACATCAGCAGCATATGCCAGGTTGGCTAACATAGAACGGCCTTTAGAAATTTGTATAAGGAATCTTTCAGAACATTATATACCACATATGTCAGACCAATCCT
>WNGS01115826.1:8409-25837 GCA_020271785.1 Procambarus virginalis
TGAGATTAGCACCACATAAACAAATTTTGAGTGAATTGTAACTTTGCAACACAGGAATATCAAGGTGAGTGTTTCAACACATAAATATGGTGTTTGGTGAGCATTGCAACACATAAATAACGTGTTGTGTGGAAAAACAGAAATTATGTTTTGTGTTTTACAAAACAAAGCCAATTTTGCCTTTTTTAAATATAAACTTGTCTGTGTTCCAACAACAACACATTATTCCAGTGTTGCAACACTCACCTCGCAACACCTCAATCCTGAGTTACATAACTCAAAACACCTCATTTATGTTTTATAACTTTCACAACACGCTTTTTATTTTGCAACAATTGCAAGACATTATTCCTGTGTGTTGCAACACTCACAACAAGTGTATGCATTCGTGTTACGTCTGTGTACTTTTGTTTCTATTTAATATAGATGAAGGGAAAAAGTCTAAAACATAAATTATAACGCATTATAAAATAATTTTCTATCCATCTGGTGTTTTTTGGTTTTAACACTTGAGGCCAACTATAAAAAAAATCATATTAGATCTATGCATCAGATACACTGATATTGTCTTTATTTGTTCTCATTCGTTCATTACTAAAACACAAAACATGCAGATCATGTTGTGATCAATTTCTATCATTTTATCATTGTAAAAAACACAAAACATGCAGACAGAATTTATATAAAATTATCATTGTAAAAAAAAAAACTTAAAATATACAAAATCAGTACTAGGTCTTGGTAATATTTTTGCCTTTAATCGAGAAGAAATAGTCATTATTAACGTGAACACTTAGTGAACACAAGTGGACACGTCTAGGTGAACACGTCTAGGTGAACACTTCTAGGTGAATACAATAGGTGATCACATATGGTGATCATCTTACCTATAAACAACCTATGTCAAAAATAATTAAATAGATAAATACAAAGTTCAAACTTTGTTGATATATCTTAAATAATTGGTGAGAACTTTATTTATATAATTTTGCCTTAATTTATTTAGATATATGCTGAATATAAAATACAATTTTCTTCAATCCAAGATAGGAGAAGAGGCCGAGCATCGCTCATTCAATCTGTCCTTATATATCCCAGCTCATTATAATATATTTAACAGATATCTTTTTTCCAAACTAATTTTCTCTCATCATGTCTAGTATGTCCAGTGATGATGAATGATGAAGTGGATGAATGCATAAGTGCTGAGTTCTTCATTATTCCTATATGTTGCAAAACTCACAACATGTATGAATACATTCGTGTATGCTAACTAAAAGAAAAATCTTAATCTAATCTAATCTATTCATCATATGTACTGATGAATACCTTTTCTCTAAACTTTCAAATGGGGTTCCTACCATGTGATCATTACTAAAACAAACATGAACAGTACAAAATCAGCATAAGATATCAGTAATAATTAAGCTTTAAGTAAGATGAAAGACTGATTATTAGAGGGAGAACATCTGAGTGAGCACATAAAGGTGAGCACATCTATGAGATCACATCTAGGTGAACATCTATGCCTATAAACATCCTTTGGATTTTTTTTATTTTATTAGATAAATACCAAGTTCAATAACAAATATATTTACCTTAAAGAACTGGTGAGAACAACTGTGTAAATGTCAATTTGCTTAAATTTATTAGATCTGTGCTGCTTATAAAATACTTTAGTGTTAATTCAATACTATTTTTCATTAAATTAGTCGAATTTCAAATATTCAATCACGTTTTATTTACGAATTCTAGAAACTTTTATATATTATATAATTTATTATTATTATTGTATTACGAAACAGTGGTAACGTGTTGTGTGTGTTGCAACAAAGCAACAACGTATTGTGAGTGTTGCAACACAGCAACAGCGTATTGTGAGTGTTGCAACATAGCAACAACGTATTGTGAGTGTTGCAACACAGCAACAACGTGTTATGAGTTTTGTGAAGTATAAATAACGTGTTGTGAGCCTAACAATTCGGAAATAATGTGTTGTGAGTATTTGCGGGTAGTAATATTGTATTGTGAGTACTGCAACATATTAATACGTGTTGTAGGTGTTGCAGCGTGGCAACATAGGAATTACGTAATCTGAGTGCTGCAGCGGTCAGGAATAACCTATTACAACACATAATTACCGTGGTAAGAGATAGTGTTGCAACATTTTTTTTTGGTTTTCAACACATCAATCCTGTGAAATAACACTCACAACACCTCATTAAGGTGTTGCAACACTCAAAAAACGCTATTCCTATACGGTGGAAACCTCACAACATGTGTGAATACATTCGTGTCATGAACAAATCCACAAGGGACGTGATGAGGGTTCGAACCTACGCATGGGATGTTCCCAAAGGCGCCGTAGTCAACTGTACCACGACATGGTATAAGAATTGCAACCTGGAGTGCTACTGCCCTCACGAGCACTCAGAAGCCTCTCCGAAGCACAATCGGGGTTTACACACAATTCCCCCCATGCACCCGGGCTCTGTCAACCAGTCATTCTACCTCTACGCCCATACTTCAGTACACACAAAGATCACAATAGTGGATTTGTTCATTTGCTATATCACCCTATTGTAATTTCTGTGTGTTTCACCTAATTGTTTTCACCTAATTGTGCTTGCAGGGGTTGAGCTTTGGCTCTTTGGTCCCGCCTCTCAACTGTCAATCAACTGGTGTACAGATTCCTGAGCCTATTGGGCTCTATCATATCTACATTTAAAACTGTGTATGGAGTCAGCCTCCACCACATCACTTCTTAGTGCATTCCATTTATTAATTACTCTGACACTGAAAAAATTATTTCTAACGTGTCTTTGACTCATCTGGGTACTAAGTTTCCACCTGTGTCCCCTTGTTCGTGTCCCACCCGTGTTGAAGAGTTTGTCTTTGTCCACCCTGTCAATTCGCCTGAGAATTTTGTAGGTGGTTATCATGTCTCCCCTTACTCTTCTGTTTTCCAGGGATGTGAGGTTCAGCTCCTTTAGCCTTTCTTCGTAGCTCATTTTTCTCAATTCCGGGACGAGCCAGGTGGCATACCACTGAATCTTCTCTAACTTTGTCTTGTGTTTAACTAGGTAAGGACTCCAGCTGGAGCTGCATATTCCAGGATTGGTCTTACATAAGTGGTATACTGGGACCTGAACGATTCCTTACACAAGTTTCTAAAGGCAGTTCTTATGTTAGCCAGTCTAGCATATGCCGCTGATGATATTCTTTTAATGTGGGCCTTTGGGGATAGGTTTGGCGTGATATCAACCCCCAGATCTTTCTCTCTATTTGACTCTTGCAGGATTTCACCTCCCAGATGATACCTTGTGTTCAGCCTCCTGCTCCCTTCGCCTAATTTCATTACCTTACACTTTCCTGAGTTGAACTTTAGCAGCCATTTTCTAGACCATTCCTATAGTTTGTCCAGGTCATCCTGTAGTCTCTGTCTATCTTCATCCGTCTTAATTCTTTCATAATTTTTGTATTATCATCAAACATTGAGAGGAACGAGTCTATACCCTCCGGAAGATCGTTTACGTATATTAGAAACAGGATGGGTCCAAATACTGAGCCCTGTGGGACTCTGCTGGTGACATCTTGCCTCTCATATGTCTCCCCCCTCACCGTTACTCGTTGTTTCCTGTTGCTTAAGTATTCCCTTATCCACTGGAGCACCTTCCCTTTTACTCCTGCTTGTTGCTCCAACTTTTTTAGCAGCCTTTTATGGGATACTGTATCAAAGGCCTTCTGGCAGTCCAGGAAAATGCAGTCGGCCCACCCTTCTCTTTCCTGTCTAATTTTTGTTGCCTGGTCATAGAATTCTATTAAACCTGTGAGGCACGATTTACTATCATAGAATTCTATTAAACCTGTGAGGCACGATTTACTATCATAGAATTCTATTAAACCTGTGAGGCACGATTTACTATCATAGAATTCTATTAAACCTGTAAGGCACGATTTACTATCATAGAATTCTATTAAACCTGTGAGGCACGATTTACTATCCCTGAACCAATATTGGTGGTGCGTTACAAAGTTATTTCCTCCAGGTGCTCTACGAGCCTTTTCCTCACGATCTTGTCCATCAACTTGCATGGTGTACAAGTTAGGGAAACTGGCCTGTAGTTCAGTGCCTCTTGCCTGTCACCCTTTTTGTTTACTGGGACTACATTAGCTGTCTTCCAACATTTTGGTAAGTCTCCTGTTTCTAGTGACCTGTTATACACCATAGAGAGTGGCACACTTAGTGCTTCTGCACCTTCCTTTAGTATCCATGGTGAGATTCTGTCAGGCTCAACAGTCTTTGTCACATCCAGCTCCAGCAGACACCTTATGACCTCATCACTGGTGAGGTCAAATTCCTCCAAGGTTGCTTGGTTTACCTCCTCCTCATTTAGTGCAGGGGCTTCTCCTTGTTCTATTGTGAAGACCTCCTGGAATCTCTTGTTGAGTTCTTCACACACCTCCTTGTCATTCTCTGTGTATCTGTTCTCCTCTTTTCGCAGTTGTATATACGTTGTGTATACGTATGTGTATATACGTTGATATATATACCTTAAAGAATTCCAGAGAACAACTGCATTCAATTTACTTTGTTTATATATATTCAGATCCTTGCTGTTTATAAAATATATTTTTGTTCGATCCCCGAAGGTCTAAGTGGTTGGGCAGCGTTCCTTTACTCCGTCCTCACGTCGCACTTCATCCTAATGTCCCTTCAAAGTGCTATATAGGCATACTGACCTAGCACTTTTATCTCATAATTACCTTGCCTTATCTTACATATTTTACACAATTTTTTTCTCGCAAATTTTTGTTGCTCAGGCATCAACGGTCAATTAAAGATGTTTGATGAAGTGGATGAATATATGAGTGATGAGTTCTTCATTAAGCAGGAAGTGTCGTGGTCAGACTGGAAGGTCGGACCCGGTGTTCACGCCGTCACCAGTTAGTAATTTTACTCAGTAATCCATTTCTTCCTTTTTTCATATATTGCCCAAATAATACTTAAGTTGTAATTATTGAATCCTATTTTTCCTTCTAATTGTTCGCCTTTAATATTTATTATTTATAAATATTTATTACATCAACTTTTATATATCTATTTATCACATTTAAATTATTTTCTTAATCATCATGTATTTATTAATAAATTCAGATTTCTTAGATACTTATTCACCTGTATTTATATTCTTAATCACCTTATAAACTATTCAATGGCATAGGATTTATTTATTAAATCACGTTTATTTTGTTTTATAATTACTTTCCATGAAAGTAATTATGATTACTTAATTACTTTTAAATGGAAAGAATTAAGAAGACTAGTATGCTAGTATTAAGTAATAAAGTGATCAAAGAATTGCAACACTTAAGTATGTGAGAGTTAAGTAATGATGTGTTGTAAGTTTTGCAACACAATAATAACGTGTTGTTTGTGTTGCACGCATACATAAAATGTTATGAGAGTTGCAATACATAAAGAACATTTTGTGAGAGTTGCAACATCGAAATAACGCGTTGTCCGTGTTCCAGCACCGATATAACGTGTTGTGAGTGTTGTAACACACACAACTAGGTTTTTTCAAAACTCACAACATCTCGTTTTTTTGCTGGAACACTCGCAACACGCTATTCCTGTGTTGGAACACTCGCAACATGTGGGCATTCGTCTTATGTCTGTGTATTTTTATAACTCGATATGTACACTTTCGTTGCCATCAAGGTTGTAATTCAGGATTTTTTCCTATCTACTGTCAATAAAGAAATTTAATGAAAAGTGTGTTGAATGCTGTAACTTCTTGAAAGGAATTGACCGTAATGACTATAAAGAACTGGTGAGAACAACTGTGTTCTTCAGTCTGTTTAAATTTACTTAATCTGTGCTGCTTATAAAATACGTTTGTGTTCGATCCCCGATGGTCCAAGTGCTTGGATATCCGTTATTCTACTCGGTCCTCTCGCTTCTTGCAGAGTCCGCGTTTGATCCCTGATGATTTAAGTGGTAGCTTTACATTCCTTCATTTCGTCCATATATATCCCAGATAATCTTAATAATCCTTCCATATGCTATATAATCATACTGGCCTAGTATTTTCACCTAATAATTACCTTACAGTACCTTACCTCGTTTCCCCTCAGAGATTCCTTTCCATCCTGATATTTACTTCTCGTGCCTCAAATATCAATTGATGATGTAAAAAAGTTTTTTTTTTACTATAATTTACAATAATTATCTTAATTATTACTATAATATTATAATATTTATCTTTATTATTATTACTATAAATTTGCATAATTACCTTAAATGGTACAATATTATTATATAATTTAGTGAAATGACGAAATTTGTATGTCATTAAGTATCCTAGCTGACCACGGGAGACATCTCCCGCCATGCAGGGTGCAGTTGCAGCTCCACAGATCTCCAGTATCAGCTCTTGATACTAGTAATGGTTAAAAAAAAAGCCACCACTTACCGGCTTCTTGAAGTTATCTTGAGATGATTTCGGGGCTTTTAGTGTCCCCGCGGCCCGGTCCTCGACCAGCATCCACCCCCAGGAAACAGCCCGTGACAGCTGACTAACACCCAGGTACCTATTTTACTGCTAGGTAACAGAATTCAAACAGAATAAATAACAGAATAAGAACAGAAAACAGAATAAACAGAAACAAGGGCTATTCATGCCCGTGCCACCTTTTGGTTGGTTTAATCTTCAATCAATCAATCATTAAGTACCTCTTCACTGAAGTCCTCAATATAGAAAAATAAGTTCAAAACATTTTCATTTAAGCTTTGGGCAAATATTTGAAACCTGAGATAAGAAAATTTTTATTTGATCTATGCGTCAAATACACTTGATACTCACTTTTTTCTCTGTCATGCGTTCATTAATTAAGCAAGAAAAAAAATTGAAATCAGCTTTAGGTCTCAATAATAGTTAAGCGTGAAGCAAGATGAACCACTGTTTATTAGGGTGATTAAGCTATTAATGTATGCCCATAAACAACCTATGCTAACAAATAATTTATATATTAAATAAATCCTAAGAATATTTTCCAGATATACCTTAATAAATTGGAGAAAATAACTTCGTAAAGTTCAATCTGTATTTGAGATTTGAGATTTTCATCAAATCAATCAATCTCATCAAATACAGATTGATGAAAATATCATTCTGTATTTGATGTTTTGAGATTTATGATGTCTATAAAACATGTTTTCTGTTCGATCAGTGGAGGTCCAAGTGATTGGACTGCGTCTTTCCCCTACATACTGTCCCTTCTTAAAGGATTGGAGTTCGATCCCCGATGGTCCAAGTGGTTGAGCACCGTCAAGTTCACTCCGTCCTCATATCCCAGCCCATCCAATTGTAACTTCCATGTGTTATATATTCATACTGGCCTGGTGCTTTCACCTCATCATTTCCTTACCATTCCTAACATCCTCTTCTCATAAAGATTAATTTTCTTTCACGGCTTTCTCCTTCACACGCCTCAGTTGTGAGTTGAAGATGTATGATTAAGTGGATAAATGTATGAGTGATGAGTTCTTCATTAAGCAGGAAGCTTCGTGGCCAGACAGGAAGGTTGGACCCGGCGGTCACGCGGTCACCAGTTCGATCTCATTAATCCATTTTTTTCTTTTTTCATATATTGCCGAAATAACACTTTAGTTGGAATTATTTTGACCTGTTTTTCACCAATTTAAACCACTTAAGTATTTATTTACATTTTATAGATTTATTCCAGGATCTTTACATATATATTTATCACATTTAAAACAGTTCTTTATTCATCATGTTTTTATTAAACCATTCACAGTTCTAAGATACTTAGTACCTATATAACCTGTAGTTATAAACCTAATCATCATTAATAACTATTAACTTGTTTACATCTATTTATTCTTTCTAGTTATATTTGTTAATTTAAATATTTTCTATTTATCTATTTTTAACGTAGTTATTTTTCCATCACCTTCTATCTTTTCAATCACTTATCATTTTTAATTTACATATTTACAATGAACAATTTATATTGTACAACGTTTAATGCTTGATGGGAAAACGAGTCGAGTGTTGCATCACATTGCTAACGTTTTATGAGTGATTAAGCTATGCAACACAGGAATAACGTGTTGTGATAGTTTCAATACATAAATGACATTTTGTGAGAGGTGCAACAGAGAAATGACGCTCTGTAAGTGTTACACGCATAAATTATAGATTGGGAAAGCTATGTTAATTATTGCAACGCAGGATTAGCGTATTGTGAGAGTTGCGCCACGCAAATAATCCGTTGTGCGTGTTGTCCCTCAGGACTAACATATTGTGAGTTTTGCATCACAGAACAAAAGTATTGTGAATAATATAACGCAGAAATAAATTATTATGACCGCTGAAAAACAGTAATAATGTGTTGTGTGCGTTGCAACATTGTCATATAGGAAAAACTTCTTATGAATGTTGTAGCTGACAGAAATAAAATGTTATGTATGTTGCATGCAACGGACAGGTACAACGTGTTGTGAGAGTTGCAAACACAGAAATAATGTGGTTTGATGCAACATAGGGATATTATGCTGTGAGAATAGCAGCATTGCAATGCAGGGAAAGTATGTGGTGAGTGCATCATTGCAACATATAAATAACGAGATGCATCACTCACGGTATGGTATTTTTCAGTAGCAGCATTCACAAGAAATATGTTAGTCCTGAATTGAAACACAAACAGTAGTATTGTGCTGTAACAATATCAACTAATTCCTGTGTTGCAACACTCACAACAACTCATTATTTTATTGAAACGCTCTCAACACGCTCTACCAATGCTAAGCAATACTACAACATGCTAGAATGCATTCCTATTATGACTGAATATTTTGCATTTGTGTACAAGTAGATTTTCGCTCATAGCTAGATCTCACTCTAAATTCCTTAATTGCTCTCTAGCATCAATATAAACATATAATTAATTATGTAATGAATCCCGTAACATATTTATAGGAATGCACATACTTCATTCGTATATATATATATATATATATATATATATATATATATATATATATATATATATATATATATATATATATATATATATATATATATATATATATATATATATATATATATATATATTGTGACGATAATCTCTTATCAGAGATTTAGCCTGCTATTTCTGCGAATCACGCCTGTCCTCATCAATATACAAGATACGTTTTGTAGTGGCTAAACGTACATATGTTAGCCACACGTACCAGCAACTCCCTCCTTCCCCCCCACTGCTGCACCTGGTCGACGCGCCGAACCCTTCAACGGCCTAACTAGCGACTTGCGACCATCCAGCTTCCTCATTGGCCGCCAACCAACACTCCACTCCGGCTCCCCGCCAATCACAAGACCTCACCAGTTATTGTTGGAGTCCCTTGCGTTTCTGCCAGCCAGAATATTGTGTGCTCGCAAGCTGTGAACTCCTAAGTGACTCACTCTGTGTGGTCAAATAGAGGTTCATAGTTAGTGCATATATTCCAGCATTCATATTTTACTTACTTTTGTATATCAATTCTCCTCCCCATTAACGTAATCTATTTTCATGTTTATATTGTTTATTATTTTTGCCAGTAAGCCAAGATTTTGCATTTATTTCAATTTGTGTTTTTATTATTATTAAAATCCATATTTTTTATTATTGCTTTTAGTCTTTCCAACCTTACCACAGATTACCAAATCACGCAGTCATTCTTTTTTTTCTCTTTTTTTTCCTTTTCTTTTTTTATATATTATATGTGGCCCAGCACTGACACCTGCTAGTTGGAAGACTGCCGACCACCATTTCCAACTCGTTACCGTCACATATAAATGGGGGCCTGTCCGGGAGCCACTATTAAATGGAGATCTGTCCACGGAGCCACTATTAAATGGAGATCTGTCCACGGAGCTTCACTCAGGTATTGGTAATTGTGGTAAGCGCACTTGGCTCTTATTTCCCTTGCTTCCATTATTCACATTAATCATTCTTTATTTTATATGGTGCTGTGTATATTGTACATTACGGGAATAGCATATGGTGAGAGTGAGACAACTTTGGATTACGTGGTGACTGTAGGCCGCAGTCATACTCTTAATTGGTCGTCTCCCCCTTCCGTGTTATCCTCCGTGTTTAACATCTTTGTCCCCAATATTTCTCACTTTTTGACAGATTATCACATAGGTACCCTGGTACTGTGGTCTGTCTACGGGTCAATAGCACCCAAGTCCTGCAATCCGACTCTAGGAGGAAAAAGAGGGCTTTAGATCCTCTAGCACGAACTATTATTGGCGAATTGGGACCTCGCCGATAGTTCTCGTCACCAGTTGACACTCGCACCCCTACTCGTCGGTCAGACTGATGGTATTTACCTAAGGTAGGGAATTGGCGTTCTTTCTTTTGAGCACAAAAGTTCGCTAATTCTGTAAATACCATATTCAATTTCAGTGGGTACCATTGCTTATGTTCTATAGTGACTTGGCAAGGTATGACTACATTTTTTGGACTACCTCATTTATTTTGAAGCCATTTAGTGTTTCACTTGTATTTTAAAATTAGTTTTCACTAATTAGTAGGATTTTCTTGCCTTTATCCTCCCATAGTGAGTACCAGGTACAAGATTTCCTGCGACCTTATTCATTTACCATCTTGAATTTACTTTAATTATTAATAATTCCCCACAGGATAGGTATCAGTTGCCACGTTTCCTGTTTCTGACACTCGCCATATTCTCACTATATTCATCTCCTTTGTTTTGCTATATTTTCACCATGTTCCGCTTACAAGCTTTCATAGCAAATCCAGAAAGAGAAATAGGGACCTTACGTCACGCTAAGAGGGTCGATTTGTTAACTCTTGCACATGAGTATCACTTAGAAGTTCCTGATGGAGCCAACAAATTTGCCATTAATAATATGATACTGGATCACCTTGCTGAGGAAGATATTATAGATTCTTCTACTCATGAACAGTACATTATTTCAGATAAAGATGACTTGAGAGCGATAAAGCTCAAATTGGAACTGCCAAGATCGAGCTACAGCAACAACAAGAAGCAGCTGCAATCAGAAAGGAAGAACAAACGCGTGAAGCTGCAATCAGAGAGCGTGAAGCTGCCCTCAGAAAGGAAGAACAAACGCGTGAAGCTGCCCTCAGAAAGGAAGAACAAACGCGTGAAGCTGCCCTCAGAAAGGGAAGAAGCTGCACCGGAAGGAGAAAGTGAAAGGGAGGCCCTACTCTCAAAGGACAGCAAGAACGTGAGTTGGCCTTATACCAACAGCGACTAGAGATACAACGGGAACACGACCAACGACAGGCAGAAGCAATGCTAGAATGTCGTACCGAGAACTCACGAGGGACGCTGCACACCAAGCTCAACTCCAACAAGCGGCAGCTAGTCTTCCTCCCAGTTTCAATATCTCCCATGCAAGTAAGTTAATGCCCCCGTTCCTCGAAACGGAGGTTGATGTGTTCTTTAACACTTTTGAGACCCTTGCTGTTCAACTTAATTGGCCTGACGACCAATGGGCTACCCTTCTCAGAGTACATTTAACAGGTAGAGCAGCAGTCACACTCAGCACTTTGGCTTCGGAAAACGACTACACCACCCTGAAACAAGCTGTGTGGACGCCTACCTTCTCTCCACCGAAGCTATCGACGAAAGTTTCGTGACTACGTCAAGGCAGTACNCTTGATCCTAGATGATGATGCCACTATGATCACGTACGCCATAGGGCCCTATAGATGCCTACGTGACTTTGTGCATGATCTCTCAAGGATCCAGAAGCTTCTAGAAGGATTCGTTAATTAAAAATTTGTTGGAACACTGACGTAGTATCCGGTGTCATTAGGAAAGAGGAGCTAGGATTTACAACCCTAGCTAGAGATTTTAGTTGAATTAATTTGCATACAGTAAATTTTTTAATTTAGTTCAGTACAAGTCCCTGGTAGTCTCCTCTTATATCAATCACAGCAGGTTTTTCCCACAAGCTTTGGCTCTTTGGTCCCGCCTCTCAACTGTCAATCAACAGGTGTACAGATTCCCGAGCCTACTGGGCTCTATCATATCTACATTGGAAACTGTGTATGGAGTCAGCCTCCACCACATCACTTCCTAGTGCATTCCATTTATTAACTACTCTGACACTGAAAAAATTCTTTCTAACGTCTCTGTGGCTCATCTGGGTACTAAGTTTCCACTGTGTCCCCTTGTTCGTGTCCCACCCGTGGTGAAGAGTTTGTCTTTGCCCGCCCTGACAATTCCCCTGAGAATTTTGTAGGTGGTTATCATGTCTCCCCTTACTCTTCTGTTTTCCAGGGATGTGAGGTTCAGCTCCTTTAGCCTTTCCTCGTAGCTCAATCCTCTCAGTTCCGGGACAAGCCTGGTGGCATACCGCTGAATCTTCTCTAACTTTGTCTTGTGTTTAACTTGGTATGGACTCCAGGCTGGAGCTGCATACTCCAGGATTGGTCTTACATAAGTGGTATACAGGGTTCTGAAAGATTCCTTACACAAGTTTCTAAAGGCAGTTCTTATGTTGGCCAGTCTAGCATATGCCGCTGATGATATTCTTTTGATGTGGGCTTCTGGGGACAGGTTCGGTGTGATATCAACCCCAGATCTTTCTCTCTATTTGACTCTTGCAGGATTTCCCCTCCCAAATGATACCTTGTGTTCAGCCTCCTGCTCCCTTCTTCTAATTTCATCACCTTACACTTTCCCGAGTTGAACTTTAGCAGCCATTTTCTAGACCATTCCTCCAGTTTATCCAGGTCATCCTGTAGTCTCTGTCTATCTTCATCCGTCTTGATTCTAGGTGAGAACATCTAGGTGAGAACATCTAGGTGAGAACATCTAGGTGAGAACATCTAGGTGAGAACATCTAGGTGAAAACATCTAGGTGAGAACATCTAGGTGAGCTCTTCTAGTTTACCACATCTAGGTGAGCACATCAATGCTTTTAAACAGCCTATCACAAAAATTATTAATTTATTAAAAAAACTAAGTTGAATAACACTTTGTTATACCTTAAAGAATTGCAAAGAACATGTGTATACAGTTTCCTTTGTTTAAATATATTCAGATCTTTGCTGTTTATAAAATATGTTTATGTTCGATCCCCCGAAGGTCGAAGTGGTAGGGCAGCGTTCCTTCACTCCGTCCTCACATCCCAGCTCATCCTAATGTCGACCAGACCACACACTAGAAGGTGAAGGGACGACGACGTTTCGGTCCGTCCTGGACCACAATCGACTTGAGAATGGTCCAGGACGGACCGAAACGTCGTCGTCCCTTCACCTTCTAGTGTGTGGTCTGGTCAACATACTTTAGCCACGTTATTGTGACTCATGGCCTGCATCCTAATGTCCCTTCCAAGTGCTACATAGGAATACCGGCCTAGCGCTTTTAGCTCAAAATTATCTTGCCTTTCATTACATCTTGTTCTCAAAATTTTTTCCTCACAGAGTTTTGCTTCCCAGACCTCAATGGTCAAGGGAACTATCAGGAGGGAAAGCGCCAAGCCATTACAACTATATATCACTTGGAAGGGGTCAGGATAAGGATTTGGGATGAGACGGGGGACAGGAATGGTGTCCAACCACTTGGACGGTCGGGGATTGAACACCGACCTGCATGAAGCGAGACTCTGTATGAATGTTGAGTTCTTAATTAATAAGCTGGAAGCGTCGTGGTGAGACTGAGACGTGGGGCCCCGTGTTCAAGCGGTCGCCAGTTCGAACTCTTGATTTGCTAATTTGCTCTTTTCATTTAGTTAAAAAAATAGTTCACTTTATCTATTCATTCAAAATTCTCATATATTTAATCGCACTTTATACGTTCAATCGCTTTGTATTTGTGAATTACCCAACTTTAATATATCTCTTCATAACAATTTATCGATTTATGAAATCATCATTTGCAAATGTAATCACCCGTTTTTGGATATTTAATCACCATTATTACTCTAGTTAATCATCTCTATAACTATTCCATCTAATATAATTTCTTTATTCAGTCAAGTTTTATTGATTATCTTTTTCTATTCATCTATTTAATCACGTGTTAGTTATATTTTCTATCACCCTTTATTTATTTATTCAATAAATAACTTTTTTCAAATTTACTTATTGACAATAAAACGTTAATATCGGGCAAGAACGCTTGATGGGAATGTGAGTGTTGCATCTCGGTACTAACGTGAGTGTTGGATCACGGACCTAAAGTGAGTGTTGCAACACATAATTTGCACGGAGAGAGTGGCAGAATTGCAACACAGTAATTCCGTGATGTGAGTGTTACAACACAGCAATGACATGTTGTGATTTGTGTTGAGAAACAATAACGCTTTGTGTTTTTTGTAAGACAATAGCGCATCGTGAGTGTTTCAACATAAAGAATGTGTCGTGAATGTTTCAATACTTATAAATATGTTTTGGGTGTAGCAACACTGAAATACCTTGTTGTGTTGCAACGTAAGAATAATTTGATGAGTGAGTTGAAACATTGCAACACAGTAATAATATGTTGCAACCATCACAGTATGTTTTTATGTGTTGCAACCCTGGGTATGTAATTTTTTGTCGCAACACTCACAACAAGTTCTGCTATAAAACACTCATTACAAAGTTCTAGTTTGCAACACTAGCAACACATTCTTTTTGTGTTCCAACACTTATACGTCCTCATTTTAATGTTGCAACACTTACAACACCTTATTTAAGTTTGCAATACTCACAACAACTTATTCATGTGTTGATACATCCAAAACACGATATTCCTGTAAGTTCCAACACTCACAACATGTGTGTGTGTGCATTCATATTAATTGTGTGTAATTTATGATACACCATATGACAAGTTTTAACTAAAGTCAGGTTTTCATTCACGATTCTTTCCTCTCTTGTGTAAATAAAAAACTGCAATCAAAACCATTTTTACTACTGTACCATATTGGAAGATATATTGGATAATTAATTAACGAATACTATAGTAATACCATATAACTTTAATTATTACTATAATTTTACAATAATTATCCTAATTCTTACTGGAATATTTCCATAATTATCCTAATTATTAATAGAATATTTCCATAATTATCCTAATTATTACTGGAATATTTCCATAATTATCTTTATATTACTATAATTTTGCCACAATTACCTTAACTTGTACTATAATTTTACATGATTCAGTGAAATACGAAATTTGTATATCATTAGGTAACTTTTCACCGAAATCCTCAATATAGAAAAAACTTCAAGATGTTGTTATTTAAGCTTCGGGCGAAAGTTTCAAACCTAAGATAAGGGAAAATCTTATCCAATCTATGCCTCAAATACACTTGATATTCACTTTTATGTCTGCCTTGTGCTCATTACTAAAATAGAATAAAATGTACTAATCAGCTTTAGTTCTCATAATACTTAAACAAGATGAACAACTGTTTATTAGGGTGTTGAAGCTGTAAATGTTTGCTCATAAACCACCTATGCAAACAAATTATTTATTTAATAAATACATACTGAGTCCAATAAATCCCAGATATGCCTTGATTAATTGAATTAATACCTTGGTACAGTTTCACATTGTTTAATTCTATTGAGATTTATGATGTCTATAAATATGTTTTCTACTCCAAGTCCAAGGTCCAAGTGATTGAGCACCGTTTTTCCACTCCATATTTTCGCTTCTACAGGATCGGCGTTCGATCCTGAATGGTCCAAGTGGTTGGGCACCGTTCCCTCACTCGTCCTCACATCCCAGCCCATCCTAATGTCCTTACAAGTGTTATATTTTCATACTGGCCTGGCGCTTTCCCCTCATTATTTCCTTACCTTACATCCTCTTCTTCTAAAAATTCGTTTTTTTTTCCCGACTTTCTCCTTCAATTGTCAGTTGAAAATGTATGGTGAATTGGATGAATGTATGACTGCGGAGTTCTCATTAAGCAGGAAGCATCGTGGACAAACTTGGAGGTCGGACACGGTGCTCACGCGGTCACCAGTTCGAACTCTATAACAGTTATCATCTTCCTTTTCTCGATAATTTACGCAGAAAATACTTCAGATTAATCTAAAACGATTTTTTCATCTGTTTAATAAAATTTTATATATTCAATCACGTTTTGTATATAAATTGTAGCAAATTTATCTTTTTCACATTTTATCACATTATATTTATTTGTTCAGTCATTATTTCTTAAAGCAATCAACCTTTTCTAGATATTCAATCACGTACATTTATCTTTTAATACTATTTAATTATTTTTGCATAGGTTTGTTTATAGGTAAGATGATCACCATATGTGATCACCTATTGTATTCACCTAGAAGTGTTCACCAAGACGTGATTCCACCTAGACGTGTCCCTTGTGTTCACTAAGTGTTCACGTTAATAATGACTATTCTTCTCGATTAAAGGCAAAAATATTACCAAGACCTAGTACTGATTTTGTATATTTTAAGTTTTTTTTTTTTACAATGATAATTTTATATAAATTCTGTCTGCATGTTTTGTGTTTTTTACAATGATAAAATGATAGAAATTGATCACAACATGATCTGCATGTTTTGTGTTTTTAGTAATGAAACGAATGAGAACAAATAAAGACAATATCAAGTGTATCTGATGCCATAGATCTAATATGATTTTTTTTATAGTTGGCCTCAAGTGTTAAAACCAAAAAACACCAGATGGATAGAAAATTATTTTATAATGCGTTTATATATTTATGTTTTAGACTTTTTCCCTTCATCTATATTTAAATAGAAACAAAAGTACACAGACGTAACACGAATGCATACACTTGTTGTGAGTGTTGCAACACACAGGAATATGTCTTTGCAATTGTTGCAAAATAAAAAGCGTGTTGTGAAAGTTATATAAACATAAATGAGGTGTTTTTGAGTTATGTAACTCAGGATTGAGGTGTTGCGAGGTGAGGGTTGCAACACTGGATAATGTGTTGTTTGTTGGAACACAGAAAAGTTTTATATTTAAAAACAGCAAAATTGGCTTTGTTTTGCAAACACAACACATAATTTCTGTTTTTCCACACAACACGTTATTTATGTGTTGCAATGCTCACAACACCATATTTATGTGTTGAAACACTCACTTGATATTCCTGTGTTGCAAAGTTACAATTCACTCAAAATTTGTTTATGTGGTGCTAATCTCACAACTATTATGTCATGGTGTTTAAACTTGAATCCTTTCACGATATAAATATTTCATTCTTATGTAAATAAAAAAATATTGATCGATGATCGATAAAAGATTATTGAAAATATAACCAAAAAGTTTTAAGTAGATGAACAGATAGTGATTAACAAATATAACTTTATTTGTTAAACAAATCATATACGATTGAATAATTAATAATGATTATTA
>WNGS01115829.1:0-20291 GCA_020271785.1 Procambarus virginalis
CCCCCCACTCCAGCACCTGCTGCATACCTGGTCGACGCGCCAAACCCTTCAACTGCCTAACTAGCGACTTGCGGCCGTCCAGCGTTCTCATTGGCCGCCAACCAACACACCACTCCCGTTCCTCGCCAATCACAATCGTCGCCAGTTATTGTTGGAGCCCCTTGCATTTCTGCCAGCCAGAATATATCTCGTGCTCCTGCTATGAACACCTGAATTTGACCCACCTCGTGTGATCAAATAAGAGGTTCTTAGCTAGCGCATATATTCCCAGCACCATTTTATTTTGTTAACGTAACCAGTTCCCCCTTTTCACTTTGTTATAATTTTATATTTTTTTCTTTTACATTATATTATATATATGCCAAGGTATCGTCTTTATTTTATTTTGTGTTTTCTATATTAAAGTAAAGTATTTTGTTATATTTTGTGTTTTCGTGTTTCTTGCCTTACCACAGAATATCAGACAAGCAGTCACTCTTTTTTTTCCTTTTTTTATTTTAATTTAAGTATATGTGGCCCAGCACTGACACCTGCTAGTTGGTAGACTGCCGACCACCATTTCCAACACGTTACCGTCACAATATATATATATATATATATATATTGAACTCAATATATAGGCAAGACAACAACATCTCTTTCCAGGCGATTAACGATGCATAAGCAACAGGGCTCTATCAAGGAACATATAATCTCTTCCCACAACCAAACCATCACCAGAGAAATCTTAACAAACAACACAGAAATCATTGATAGATACAGCGACAACAGGCGGCTTGACATCTGCGAGGCACTACACATCAAGAAGTCAACACCAGCAATCAACAGCCAATTAACGCACAACTATATTCTACCCACTTCAAGACTCCGCTCCAATATAGAAACATCAAGAAATATGGGCCAATAGGCCTTCTGCAGTTACAGATCTATTCTTCCTTTAGCTTATACCCATTGTTTCGTGTTCTGTGTTGTGTTGAAAGTTTGTTTTCACCTCACCCCAAACCATTGTAACATGTCACCTCACCCAAATGCAGGTATAAAAAGAAAAGCTGTTTAAACTCTGTTCAGTTATAGTTGTTTTGTGTGTGTAAACTAAAGTCTTTGAAAATGTAATAAGTTTTACGAAACGCGCTCAAGTGTCGCGTCAGACTAGAAATAAAAATGAATTTTGGAGAATTGATTTTTCATTTACCGTCACCAGTAAAAAGAAACATAAGGAAAATAGAGAAAATTCGTGTTAGAATTATTAATCTTACTTTTTCGGTCATATTTAATAATATATGTCTACAGGAAAGACTGCTACCAAAATATACCATATATATATATATATATATATATATATATATATATATATATATATATATATATATATATATATATATATATATATTATATATATTATAATATATATAATATAGATCCACAACCTCCCACAGGATGGATATGGGGTCAAATACCACCCACAGGAGGGGCATGTGGTCCACCAAAACTCACTTGATGGGTATGGGGCCCACCTCCACAGACATGATGCGTATGGGGTCCATCCCCACTCACAGGATGGGTACGGGGGACAACCACTACTCACGGGATGGGTATGGGGTCCACCACAACTCAGAGGATGGGCATTCGACCACCACCACTTACAGGATGAGTATGGGGTTCACCACAACCCTCAGAATATGTCTGTGGTCCACCGCCACTCATAGGGTGGCTTTGGAGTCCACAGTAGTAGGCATCCTTCAGTCTCGGGAGACTATGGAGTTGCGCTCTGGTTGCCAATCCTGGTGCAGCGTCTGGTGTGACTGATGAGGCCAATCCGAGAGTGGCAGTCCATCCCACACCGAGCACAAACGAAGTCCGATTTTGGTCTGTCTTCCTGGCTACCGGCTTTCCTTCTCTGTCTCTTTGCCTCCGATTCCTTGGCAAGTGACTCCTCGAACTTGGAGAGACCTCTTTGAACAGACTGCCTCCAGGCTGAACGGTCTGCAGCCAGTGTCTCCCATATAGCAAGATCGACGTCCATGGCTTTCAGGTCCCTCTTGCATACGTCTTTGTACCGTAGCTGGGGCTTGCCTGTTGGACGCTTTCCCTGCATCAACTCTCCATACAGGAGATCCTTGGGGATCCTGCCGTCGCCCATTCGCACAACGTGCCCGAGCCAGCGCATTCGTCTCTGTTTCAGCATTGTGTACATGCTGGTGATTCTTGCTCTCCCCAAGACGTTGTTATTTGTCACCTTGTCCTGCCAGGTGATGTCCAAGACCATTGGAGTCCACAACCATTCACAGAATGGGTATGAAATCCACCATCATTCATAGGATGGGCAAGGAGTCCACCACCACTCACAGGATAGGTATGGGGTCCACTACGACTCTGAAAATGAGTATGAGGCCCATCACGACTCACAGGATGGGTATGGGGACCACCACCACACACAAGATGGGTATTGGGTCCACCACCACTCACAGGATAAGTATGGGCTCCACCACTACCCTCAGGATGGATATGCGGTCCACCACCACTCATATGATGGATATGAGGAGCCACCATCACTCACAAGATGGGTATGGGGTCCATAACCACTCTCAGGATGGGTATGGGGTCCACCATCTATCACAAAATGGGTGTTGGAACCACAATTAACTAATTAAAGTAACGTTCGTACTGTAAAAACACAGTCAACAGTAAACCAAATCGTATAATTTATTAATGTTAATTTTGATTAAAAAATAAACACTCTCATAAAAACATTTGCATCTTATGAAGAAACAACGTTTGAGCCTCAGGAGGGTGATCTCCCATGGTGTAGGGAAGATCACCACGTTAATTACAAGTGACTTCCTCTCCTCCTTGATTACACTCAGCTCCCCAGGACATTACTGTGACGTGCTTGTGTCTGAAGCTTGGTCAAAATATAATAATCAACGATGGAGTTAGAATTTGCCTTCTATGGATTCCATCCCATATTTGGCCTTTGAATGTATGATAGAATTGATGAGTTAGCCAAAGCATGTGCTCTTGAAGTGGAAGTTGATTACTTTCTTTGATTGTTTTTGAACAACCCGAGGGAAGTAATATACCGAGAACTGTAACAAAATCATATTGACTTGAGACAAAGTGAAATTCACACTAGTTATCCCATCCATCATCGTAATATTATACAGGAAGAGTCACATATCTATGGATCATCCAATAATGTCAGCAGACTTCTAGTTGTTACTATTGCTAGTCTTAGTCTCGGCACAAGTACCTCTGGTACTTTGCACTACCTTCTGAAGTAGATTTGACCAAATGTTAACTCTGTCAGTAGAAGAACTATCCTACTATATAACGTAGGATAGGCAAGAACTACTTGCATATCCTACGTCTCTATGTAACTGAATGTGGAGAAATCTCAGAATTCGGAGATAACTTATTATATATGTTTAAGAAATGTGTTGTACGTAGTGTTTGCACCCACAAAATGGGTGTTCCCCTTGGTGCAAGGTCAGCACATGTGTAACTGGTTCACCACAGGTGTAAATTGCTCGGCTCAGAATATTGTCAGCCATTTCTTGAACCATCCGTACTAGAAAAAAAATATTGACAAATTTAATAAATGGTTTAACTAGCTTCCCAAAATGTTTACTTGCTTAGCTAAATAAAATTTTGGGATTCAGTTCCTGAGCCCATTATGTGCCTCTGTAACCCTTTTCCACTACAACCTATATTATTGGGATGGGGTCCACTATAGTCCATGGGGATGGGTATGGGGTCCACTACAGTCCATGGGATGAGTATGGGGTCCACTACAGTCCACAAGATGGGTATGGGGTTTGCTACAGCTCGCTGGATCGGTATGGGAGTCCACTATAGCCCACGGAATGGGTATCGGATACACTAAAGCCCATGGAATGGGTATGGGATGCATAATGATTATCTGGTTAGGATTAATTGAAAAATGAAGTTTATATTGTTATGGTTAATGAAATAATTTAGAACATTTTGTTATGATTAAATAATTCAGGTTATCTTATTGTTATTAGTGACATAATGTAGTCTATCTTGCTCTAATCAGTTAAATAATTGACGTTATCTTGTCCTTAACAACGAAGTAATTTAGGTTATATTGTCCACACCAATTTAAAATAAAAAAATTAGAAAAGCCTGTTCTGATCAACGAATCTTGCCGGGTATGTTTCTTGGTATGTTGAGGGTAAAGAGAAGCGAGTAGAAAGGGAAATGGTTCCAGGGGGGGGGGGGAGTAGGGGAGAATCGTGCTGGGGGGTGGGTTAAGGGAAGGGATAATGCCTTCGGAATTTATTGGGAAAGGAGGGGGGTTATGTACACCCTTCCTCTCCTGGTTTAGGGGAGGAAGGGTGCACACACTCAGCGTATTACCAGTCAGGGTTGAGGCACGTTTTTGTTGTAACAAACTAGGCTTGTTGTAAAAATTATCCAGAATGGTTATCTACACAAGGGAGAATGGGAAGCTGGACCCGCGTGGTGACCCTGGGAGCATCCTCCAGGGAATCCGCGGTGAAAATAATAACCGGACGCCTTTGTTCGTATAATGAATCATTCGATAGTATTCACTTATTTAGAGAAATTAACCTTCAGTCATTTTGCATTCAAATTGTATTGTATAGTATTACTGTTTATAATATCAAGAGTATATTAATTATTAGGAGAATGAGTTTTAAGTCACCTTCAGTGACGTCACAGGTCAGGACTACTTTATTGCAGAGTGACCAAGAGCGGTCATAGGTCACCAGTTGCCATGTCCTCTATTTTTCTCAAAGGTCAAATAGCTATTTGGTAATTGGGAATAACTTGTCTTAAGATGCTTAAATAATTTAATTTCAGTTACAATAGTCAATCAATCTGGATAATTCAGTACGACAGAGGTTAATTGTTATAACTTAAGCCTTGTAAGTAACTTAGACGATGCGGAAGGATACACTGCTCTGGTCTGTGTATGGCTAGCTGAGCAGGAGATCAGTGTGGTTTCAGAAGCAGCTGGGAGAGGTCCCCCCATCTCACCTCTTCCCCAAGGCAACACAACATCTAGCTGCCTATAGAAGGTAAAAGTTGCTTGGAGTTTCTTAGGAATAGTCAACTCATTGCCGTTAAATATTCAGTCAGGGAGTGTTCAGGTTAGGGAGTGCCAACTATTTAGATCATGCTTAGTTTTTGAATAAATTAACTAGCTTAATGTGCATTTTTATTATTTCCATTTTTCTTTTGTGTTTTTGTGAAATTGTCCTTGTCACGTGGTCCCCACGTGGTCGAGTTGAATTGGACGCCGATTCTAACACCAAATCAGGATTATTACTCCTGTTGATTTTAATTAACCACACACGTAAGATCCAAGGGGTAGTTATTACTAGTGGGGAATCAAGCCCCAAGGTTGATTGCTTAGCGTGATCGATCCAGATCTCGATCATTGCTCATCCGTGTTAATGATCTGGTGGTGGCGGCAGAAAGGAGATCCTAGAAACTTGCTAGAAGTCTATTTCACGTCATACGGGTTGTAGAATCTCAAGTCGGTAAATCGTCTTGAGACCACGTGGCGTGGAATCAGCTCGAGTAAAAGTCTTGGGGTCCCTTGGTAAAGAACTAAAGTAAGAATACGGGTACAAAGAGAGTAAAAGGGGGGTAGTAGAAGGTTGAGAACCCCTTCCCGTGTTACAATGGTGCACAGCGGTGGTTTCAACAATTTTGTTTGAAATTGTTGAAAGGCTCACGCGTCTCGCCATTCGGACACGTGCATGGAGGCTAGGGAGGACAGCCGCGGGCAGGATTAGTCGTGCGCCTCACAACAGTGCGTTTGAGTGGGGATTGGCGAATCTTGGGGTCATGCGAGCTGATACGATTAAGGATTAGTTAGTAAGTAATTTCTGTTCAGTTTTATTGACTAAGGAGACCGCTCCGAGTTGATTGGACTGGGTACCATACTTGACCCATTGCAATTGATTCTGAGGTGTTGGGAGCCACCATACTCTCAACAGCAGTTCCTTGTGGGCTGTCTGGGCGGATTTATCTGAGGGACGCCAGGAGATAGGTCCGAGGGCGTTGTTAGACGACCCAGAACGCTAAGGAAAAACGTAAATCCGTGAAGGGCGTTGCGGCCTCCGAGGGACGGACTAGTAAACTACCTAGCAACGATTCAACGACTAAGTGATCGCACACTTAGTGGAGGTTGAGTCGCCTCTAGTCTTAATTGTTGCTGAAAGCTGCGTGTCGCTCTGTTGAAATCTAGACGGTCGAGACCCCTAGGCTAGGCGCGGGACGGCGAGCCAGTAGGAGCAATTATAGGATTAAGTCGAGTGTATCTTTGAATTAAGTATAATTAAATTTTTGAAAAGTAATTCCTTTTCATCACGTTGTTCTAGAGATTAATTTTTTTTCCCCTAAAAATTCAATCCCCGGTTCAATTTTTGTTTAAGTGTTCCGTATTTTCGTGTATATTAGGCTAAGTGCGTACATTAAGTTTTGCTGTTCCTTATTGTATTAGTCTAAGTCAGAGGCGTTGTTTCTAGAGCGTAGTTAATCCTCTGAACTTAGGGCTATAGGTCGGTCACGATAGTTAAGTGAAGGAGTTTGTTAAGGGATAGTAATTTTCGTGTAAGTGCTTGATAGAACTCGTGGAAATATTTCTAAATATTTTGGGATAAGTTTTCGGCCAAGTCAACGTTGGAAAGTCGTTAACTGTAATTAATTTGTATTAGTGGGTAACGTATATGATCTGGGCATCATTAGGATTCTCCAGTCGTTGCGAGTGATATTGTTTCTAGTTTTACCAGTAAGACGGTAGAATTACGTTTTTAGACTTAGAATTTTTTTGTGGAAACGTAGGTGGAAAAATTTTCTAAGTTCAGCTTGGGCTAGATTCGTACATTTTGGCGAAAATTCGAATTCTCATGTTTCGTGTATATTCTGGGGCCAGCATTACTCTCTAGTGCGCGCAAGGGACGTAATTCTGTTCTTAAGCATTAAACAGTGATAATTACATTTTGGCCGAATTTAGTTATTTTTCGAGAAAATCGTGTTGTGATTTTATTAGTCCACTTGAGGTGAAAATCTCAGATTTTGGTGAAAATTCGAATTGATGAGTGTTGAAACCACCCGATGTGTCAGTATTGTTTTGTATACAGCGTCAGTATTAAATAATAGCGTATTTATATCTGAGAACAAGAAACCCATTTTTGACGAATTAAGGGAGTTTTACCATATTTTGGGTGATAGAATTTTTTCCGGGTGCAAAAATTGGCAGAGTCCAGCACTGAGTAAAAAAAAACAAAAAACGCAGTTTTGGTGAAAATTCAAATTTTGACAAGACAATATATGTCCTGGGAGTCTATATTAATCGCTAGAGCTGTTTGGTAACGTAAAACTAGTTATTTTCCTTCAGAACAAAAATTTTGATTTTTCAGCGTTTAAGCGAAAAAGCGCGGGACTTAGTTTTTCAGCGCAGCTGGCCCCGCTCCATCAGTCATCAGTGGCCACGCTGCTCACTTCAAGTGCGTTTAGTATTAAAGTACAGTAAATATTCTTTATTAATCTATCACGAGTGCTGCGCGTTAGTTATTTTATCATTTTAAATTGTTTTATATGAATTAGATTCTTTAATTTTTTTAACGTAAAGGACTTAGGTTTCAGTAATAGAACGGCGGGTTACTTCAAGGTCAGGCACGAGTGCGGGGCAGACGCTCATTCATCGAATTCACTTCAGCGATTCTCTCGATTAATCGTTGTCTTTCCTACTTTGGGAATTTAGTTAGTTTTCTCTTGGAAAAGAGTTGTGTTTTTATTTGTGTAAGTTCACGGTTGTAGTGAGTCCGGGTCGAGGGTGTATTGAAGAGTAGTTACAAGAGACATGGCACACCAGCAATCACAGGACATGCTTAACCCAGACAGTGACCAGTCAGTGGCGACCAGTGGGAGTGGAAGTGTAGAGGATCGCACCTCTTCCGACACCACTGGGGACCGCTCGGGTAGCTCAGCTGACGTCACAGGTGGAGTCAGTGGGACTGAGGCGACGGGGTCGCGGGTTCTGCATGGGACTGGGCAGCCGGGGTATCTTTCCGTGCCAGTGCAGATACAATTATTGACATGAGTGGGGAGTCTAGGGAGGATGATTCGTCCCAAGAGTGGGGGGAGCCGTCTTGGGTTCCCCCACACATGACATCGACGCCACACCAACAGCAGGAACTACCTCACAGAACAATACCACAATACCTGGGTACACCTCACCCATCACGACAACCTCAACCCTATCTCCTATACCAACCCCATCCTCAATTCCTATACCCACCCATCCTCATTTCATATACCAACCCCAACCTCCATTCCTCAACCCCTTCCCCACCCTCAATCCACACCCCAACCTCAGGCCACCACACCATTCCTCAACCCCATCCCCACCCTCAATCCACACCCCAACCCGAGGCCACCCACACCATTCCTCAACCCATCCCACCCTCAATCCACACCCCCAACCGAGGCTACCCACACCATCCTCAACCCCATCCCCACCCTCAATCCACACCCCAACCCGAGGCACCCACCCCATCCCCAACCCCATCCTCAACCCAGTTCCCACCCCAGGGCCCACCCACTTCCAGTAGCCCCGCGTCATACAAACCGGGAATTATGAGTCTGATTCCCAAGATGACTCTGCCGACACTCAGAGGTACGGAGTTGCCGCTTATTAAGGTGGAACGCAACCGCCGAGTGGAAGACTGGCTTTGTCAGATTAGTTCGATGCTGGAGGCTGTCCCAGAGGATAGTTTGAAAATTACTCTCGCTATGGGGTCTTGCGTGGACGTAGCCGGTCCACTGGCGAGATTGTCAGAGTTTCAGCACCTGACGACTTGGCCACAGTTTGTCCAAGCGATTAGGGACAGATTCAAGGAAAAGGTGTCAGAAGATGAGGCTCATTTTTATCTGCAGTCACTTAAGAGGGATGACCGCAGCACTGTCAAGGATTTCGGGACACTATTAAAGAGCAGGGTTGACGACCTCACTACGGAACTGGGGTTAGATTCGAGTCAGGCAGAGCGATTAGCCAAACAATTGTTCTGCAAAACGTTACCTTCTGCTATGGGGCCGTTTTTATTTGCAGAGGGAGCGTTTGTGAGTTATAAAGACCTAGTCCAACAGGCCGCCACAGCCTTAGACAGGCAGACGCGCACAGGGACATCGGGCGCTCAGTCGTCCCCATACGTAGAGGCGTTGAGTCAAGGCGGGCGAGACAAGCTGAGTAACTGTAGCGCGGGTTCATCAGGCGGGAAGCAGCCCTCAGCTGCACGTTCGAGCCACCCTGCGCGGGGTACCAACAGAGATCCGCGGAGGTGTTACTCCTGCGGGAAGCACGGACATATACAGAGAGATGTAAATCACTAGTACGAAGCATGAAAGCAGGCTCCTAGTGATGGTAGGCCTACTTTTGAGGTGAAAGTGGAAGGTGTAAGATTGACAGCTTTTGTTGATACAGGAAGCCAGGCAACTGTAATTAAAAAGTCAGCCTTCAGCAATTTTAAGTATGCACGTCTTAAACGTTGCGCAAAGACATTAACAGCGGTCAATGGGGAAAAGATTGAGATCGTAGGTCAAGGTACAGTTAATTTTGAAATTGATGGGGGATTGCAGCCTCACACATGTACGATCGTAGAGAACCTTGATTTTCCTGGTCACATCTTAATGGGAACTGATTTTCTGTCGCGATTTGATTATTCCTTGTCTGCTCAAAAAGGGGCTAGGAACTGCAGGTTGCGGTGGGACAGACTTCCTACCCAGTGGAGATGATCGACCATCCCCCAGTTGTAGCTTCAATTAAGAGGAAGCAGAAATATAATGCGCACTATCCAAATTGATTTTAAGTCTCTTCCAGACACAGTTAAGAGGTCATGCGCATTGCATGCATTGACCAAACAGAGTTGCCCACCACATTCTGTTAAATTTATTAAAGTAGCCGTGGGACGTCACATACAACCAGGTACCACCCTTCAGGTTGCTGGGAGATGTGATCGCTTATTAATTCCTCATCACTTAATTGTAGTGCTCGATAAAGGTGCACTCATCCAGTTGTCAATCTTTCACATAAGACTTTTCGCTTCAGGCAGGTGATAGGGTATCTCCNAAATCATGAAAGCAGGCTCCTAGTGATGGTAGGCCTACTTTGAGGTGAAAGTGGAAGGTGTAAGATTGACAGCTTTTGTTGATACAGGAAGCCAGGCAACTGTAATTAAAAAGTCAGCCTTCAGCAATTTTAAGTATGCACGTCTTAAACGTTGCGCAAAGACATTAACAGCGGTCAATGGGGAAAAGATTGAGATCGTAGGTCAAGGTACAGTTAATTTTGAAATTGATGGGGGATTGCAGCCTCACACATGTACGATCGTAGAGAACCTTGATTTTCCTGGTCACATCTTAATGGGAACTGATTTTCTGTCGCGATTTGATTATTCCTTGTCTGCTCAAAAAGGGGCTAGGAACTGCAGGTTGCAGTTGGGACAGACTTCCTACCCAGTGGAGATGATCGACCATCCCCCAGTTGTAGCTTCAATTAAGAGGAAGCAGAAATATAATGCGCACTATCCAAAATTAATTTTTAAGTCTCTTCCAGACACAGTTAAGAGGTCATGCGCATTGCATGCATTGACCAAACAGAGTTGCCCACCACATTCTGTTAAATTTATTAAAGTAGCCGTGGGACGTCACATACAACCAGGTACCACCCTTCAGGTTGCTGGGAGATGTGATCGCTTATTAATTCCTCATCACTTAATTGTAGTGCTCGATAAAGGTGCACTCATTCCAGTTGTCAATCTTTCACATAAGACTTTTCGCTTCAGGGCAGGTGATAGGGTATCTCAGGGAACCATGGTGGAGGACACAGAAATCTTTCACAATGAGTCAGCTGAGACGCCAACCGTCACTGCACAATGTAGTGCATTAAACATGCTAGATACTAAAACTCCATCAAAAGTACAGTACGAGACGAGAAATGTTGCACAGAATGTGGAAGAAGTAGAAAAATTAATTTCAGCACTTGATTTGCAACATGTTACACAGGCAGATAGGAAGGCACTGAGAGGAGTTTTGCGAAAATTCCCGAAATTATTTGCGACAGAGGATGACCAGATTGGTCTCCTTGATAAGATTGAGCACACCATTCCAACTGGTGATCATTTGCCTGTGTACACGAGACAGTGGAGGTTGCCGGAACAGGCAAAGAACGTTATCAGGGAGGAGTGCCAGAAAATGTTGAGACAGGGCGTGATAGAGCCTAGTACGTCACCGTGGCTCTCTCCTGTTGTGCTAGTTCGGAAACCGGACGGTAGTTATCGTTTCTGTGTTGACTACCGGAAGGTGAACGAAATAACTAAGGGTGATGTGTATCCGTTGCCCCGAATACAGGAGATAATAGATCAATTTGGTGCTGCTAAGTATTTCTCAACTCTTGACGCGAAATCGGCGTATTGGGCGATTCCGGTGGCAGAACAGGATAGGGAAAAAACAGCGTTCTCGGATGGTAGGCACACTTATCATTTCCGTAGGATGCCGTTTGGTTTAAAGACAGCGCCTTCGTCATTTCAGAGGGCCATCAACTTCATCCTCAGTCCGGTCCTGGGTAGGCATTCTTTAGCGTACCTGGATGATGTTGTGATATATTCCAGGACGTTTGAGGAACACCTACGGGACTTGACTGAGACTTTGACGTTGTTAGATCAGGCAGGGTTCAAGCTTAACGTTCAGAAAAGCACCCTGGCGGCTCAGAAATTCAAATTTCTGGGGTTCCAGGTGTGCCCAGACGGTATCCGACCTGACCCAGATTCTTGCCGCGCCATTGCTGACATGCCTACTCCAAGGACAGCAAAGGACGTGCGTAGGTTTTTGGGGGCGGCCGGATATTTTCGTCGTCATATTGAAGGTTTCGCTGGCATTTCAGCACCCCTGACTGATCTGACAAAGAAAAATGCGAAGTTTGTGTGGAAATCTGAACATGACGAGGCCTATCGCAAACTGAAAGACCAACTAATCACGACACCGGTATTGGCTATTCCTGATTTTGAGAAAGAGTGGGAGGTGCACACTGACGCCAGCGGTATAGCTATTGGCGGGTGCTTAATTCAGCGAGATGCGGATAATTTACCCCATCCAGTAGCCTATTTAGTAGAAAGGTCAAAGGACCTGAAGTTCGTTATTCAGCTACGGATCGGGAGGCACTGGCAGTAGTAGAATCAGTTAGGTACTTCGAACCTTACCTATTTCAGCGGCACTTTGTAATTTACACAGACCATCGAGCGTTAACACACATATTTAAGAAGCGAACAAAATGCCCACGAATGTCACGCTGGTCTCACGAACTTTCTGCCCACTCATTCCAGATTTTGTACAAGCCTGGTCCAGCACATGTTGTTCCAGATACGCTAAGTCGAAACATAGCGGCTGTTCAAGTTAATGAAAATATTGAAACCATTCCATCAGATAAAATGAGAGAGTACCAGATGAACGAGCCTAGATGGAAAGAAATTATTGAGTATTTAGAAGGAGGGAAATATCCGAAAAAGAAAAAGAATTTACCTATTCATGATTTTGAAATGAAACAGGGCGTCCTGTATTATGTTAATAGCCAGAATGATAGGGCAGTATTTCAATTAGTTATTCCGGACGCGTTGCGGTCATCAGCGTTAAAGCTTGCGCATGCTTCGAAAATTGCAGGGCATCCGGGGGTCTTTAAAACCCACTTAAAGGCAAAGTCTCTATTTTATTTCCCAGGATTACTTTCTGAAGTAATCAATTTCGTGAAGTCGTGCAATCGTTGCCAGAGGAGAAAAGGTACCCTTAAGGTACAAGCCCCACTTCAGGAATTTCCTGAAATTCGTGAACCTCTAGACCGGGTGGGAGCAGATTTGATTGATTTACATCATAGTCATTCAGGGAATAGATACGTTTTGGTGCTAGTTGACCATTTGTCTAGGTACACTACACTAGTTGCATTACCTCAGAAGGATTCTCGTACGGTTGCAGATGCGTTCTTGCGTAGGTTCGTTACTGTATTCGGACCTCCTAAAGTTTTAGTCTCTGACCGGGTCAAGAATTCAATGGGAATATATTTAGAGAAGTTTGTAAGATTTTAGAGACAACTTCGGCTTTTACAACAGCCTACCACCCACAAGCAAACGGAATGACGAAAGGACTAATCGTTCAGTCAAGGATATGCTTGCAATCCTTGCTGAACATGACGCAAACACCTGGGATGAACACCTACCCTATGTTCAGTTAGCCTTGAATACTGCCATCCACCAATCAATTAACACCCAACCACTTCATTTGTTTACTGGTAATTCATGCAATTTCCCCTCAGGTCTGCTTAACAGACATAATGTTGCATACGGGGAGGACTATCCTTCAGAGGTCCTTGGAAAAATGAGAAATGCATGGAATATTGCAGCTGAAGCGTCCAAGAAGCACGGAACGGTATGCTCATTTTTATGACAAGAAAGTGCGCCCTCTTGAGTTGAAGGAAGGAAGCCTCGTATTGAGAGTGAATGAGGCTGCGCCCGCCAATCAGAGCAGGAAACTAGCTCCGAGGTGGCGAGGGCCGTATAGAGTAATTAAAAGGGCGGGGCCGGTGAATCTTGTTATAAAAGGAGTATTCGAGGACCAGGTGGAAAGGACAATTCATGTAAATAAATTGAAACAATATCATGCTAGAGAGGAATTAGAACTGCCTTCAGCGGGTCTAGTTCCTGACTCAGCAGTGCTGACTCATGGCTTCACCGACGAGTCAGGGGATGAGGATGACCCTCTGTCATCGCTCATCAGTAGTCAGGTGCAGTCTCGCCACCCTATGGTGACGAGATCTCGCGCTGTACAGTAAAGTAACTTCCTTGGTTAGTATAATTTAGTATTCATTAGATTTTCCTGTAAAGGCAATGAGGTGAACTATCTCTATACTTAACTCGGGTAGCAACTTTTACCGTGCTCTGGGGTTCCACCTCCACCAAACCTATATCTATGCTTCCGCTGTGTTGTGTCTGTCTGTTCCCAGGTCTGATTGGTACACCGACCCAGTTGTTCCAGCCACACGTGAACCCTTGTCTGTAAAGACCGAGGGGGAGGCACGTTACACAAAGCCCTCCCCCCCCCACCAGACCCAGTAACCCATACATCAGTTACTTTGGGGATGAGTGACTATCCAAGAGTCACCCGGCCGACGCCTCACGTCACTACACGAGGTTGTCAGGGCCAGCAAGCTGTCCACATTTAGCAGTCACCGGAGGTGCCATACAACGCCAGGGTAGCTGTCTCGAGATCACCACTACCCACCTGCTGCGTCATCAAGACTGCAGCCATTCCAGCAGTGTTGGAGGAGAGGTCAAGAAACTGGAAAGCAAGTAGCAGTACTCAAGAGTTTCGCCGGAAGATTAATGATTACGTCATCTGAAGCAACAGGAACGCGGAACTAAGGCGGTCACAGGTGGAAGGCACGGTTTCCCTACAGAGTTCCGGGACTCGCCAATAGAAGGTCGCAAAATTGCCTCCTTTGGCCTAAAGTCGGCGGTACGAGGGTATACACAGTTGGTGTTTACGGCCTAGTAACCTGGTGATATCAAGAAACGCCTGAGATGTGAGCAATGATGGAAGACGAGATTCACCTGTTCTGCAAACAAGCAAACCCGCCTCTACGACCCTCTGACACCACTCCTGTTACGAGACACCGTTGGTACATCCAGTCCTGCTCTGCTGTGGTCATCTGCGACGTCAAGTTTAACATCAAGACTGCCGTGTGAACTGTGATTGATATGAAGGCGTGTGGACTGTCGGGAGCAAGATCAATGGCCGAAGTAACAGTATTCTACAGCTGTCACTTGGCACTCAGCTCTTCTACACTCTGTCGTCAGTAAAAAGTACCGGATTGGAGTACAAGAGGACCAGGTATTGATGTCTACACATGGAAAGAAGCAAGATCGACATCGTCATCGACTACATTCAGCGTCCATCAGCATCGATTTTTTTTTCAATTACTCAATATGAACAATTGATACAAACAACAAAGTTGGCTCTGAACATCTGTGTAAAGAATATCTGAACACTTTTGTTTAAATGTTGAAAAACAGATTTAGAATAACAATACTTTATAAATGTTGAAAAACAGATTTAAAATAATTATTCTGGTATATTGATATATGAAAATTTTACTCTATAATTGGTCAGTAAGTAAAATCGAAGCCCCTGTGTAATTGTCTAAGCCCAGAACAAACGGTTATGGAAAATTATGTTGTGGTTTTTTTTCAGAATGTTTGAACACAGGAGAGGCGGACCAATATAAACATTGACACTTATAATGAGTGCGAACACTTAGCTGTACAGTCAGCTGAAACCTGTGATATAGTTATAGGAATTTTTTTTATATTTTTAGATACATGTAATAAAAATTAGGTGTGTTCCTTAGCATGTCAAGGTTGACATTGGGGGGGAGTGGATAGTACACGGATGTGAACTTGATAGTTCAGTAGTACGCTCCCGGATGACTGAAAGTTCAGTCTGAAGATATAACTTTTATGCTTTGTTTGAAGAAGAACCAAGAAGATTTTAATAGCTAGTCTTTGATGTTAGAGTAGGGACATGTTATTTAGCTATGTCAGTAAGGGTAGGATGTATGTTTCCTGATGTTGGAGGATTGCTGTCAGTTGACAGCTGAGAAATTTATGAATTTGAACATGTTATTATGATGATGTTGGACACTAATGATTGTCAAAATTTTTGTTTAGTTAGGTTAGCTTTTGTTTGTGGCAATGAGTTAGTTGTGGGTTTGGATACTAAACCTCGTTATTTTTAACAAATTAACAAGGTTTACTAAGTGCTTGTGCGGGGGGGTTGTAACAAATCTAGTTGTAAGAATTATCCAGAATGTTTATCTACAAGGGAGAATGGGAGACCCGCGTGTCGACCCGGGAGCATCCCCAGGGAATTAGCGGTGAAAATAACCTGACGCCTTTGTTCAGTCTCATAATGAATCATTCTATATTCACTTATTTAGAGAAATTAGCCTTCAGTCATTTTGCATTCAAATTGTATTGTATAGTATTACTGTTTATAAAATCAAGAGTATTCTAATTATTAGAGAAGGAGTTTAAGTCACCATCAGTGACGTCACGAGCAAGAACTAGGCTGTGATGCGGAGTGACCGGAGGTCATAGGTCACGAGTTCCATGTCCTCTATTTCTCAAAGGTCAAATAGCTATTTTGTAATTGGGAATAGCTCTTCCTTAAGATGTTTGTGTAATTTAACTTCAGTACAATAAATCAACCAATCTGGAACATTCAGTACAACAGAGGTTAATTGTTATAACTTAAGCCTGGCAAAGTAACTTAGATACTAGCGGAAGAATACAGATCTAGGCGTCTGGGTAGAGGAGCAGAGAGGAGAGGCAGTGTGGTATCGGATCAACTGGGGGAGGTCACCATCTCACCTCCCATAACCAGCACTCTACCCAAGCGGGTCAACATAGAAGGTAGAGTTGCTTTACGAGTAATTGTAGGAATAGTCCACTCATTGCCGTTAAATTTATAGTCAGGGCATATTTCAGTTAGGGAGTGCCAATTATTTAGATTTTGCTTAATTTTGAATAAATTAATTAGTTAATGTGCATTTTATTATTTCCATTTCTTTGTATTTGTGAATTGTCCTTGCCACGTGGTCACGTGGTCCCCACGTGGCGAGTTGAGGTGGACGCCGATGCTCCTCAATCCGAGTACATCATTCACATCGTTTTGAATTAACTACACACGTAAGATCCAGGGTTTTGTTTTACTAGTGGGGAATCAAGCCCCAAGGTTGATTGCTTAGCGTGATCGATCCAGATCTCGATCATTGCTCATTTGGTTACTGATCTGGTGGTGGCGGCGGAAAGGAGATCCTAGAACTTTGCTAGAAGTCTATTTCACGTCATACGGGTTGTAGAATCTCAAGTCGGTAAATCGTCTTGAGACCACGTGGCGTGGAGTCGGCTCGAGTAAAAGTCTTGGGGTCCCTTGGTAAAGAACTAAAGTAAGAATACGGGTACAAAGAGAGAAAAAAGGGGGAAAGAAGAGAGAACACCCCCCCCCGTGTTACAGCGTGACTACCTCACCGAGACAACTCTTCTTCCCCCCCCTCCCCAAAGTACCAAGTGTTTGAATATAAATCTTTACTAACACACTACAGACAGAAGTAACCACTCTCAATCATACTAATATAATAATATACAATCTAGTATCATAACTAAACTCATAATCATTCTGAAAAGACTAAATAAACAATTATTTTTTATAATGATACAACAAATTGGAAGCACAATACTGGCGAACTCGTCCAACTCCTCACAGGAACAGACACACACATATTTAACACGAACACTTCCAATCCACTTAATGCAAGCCCTTCTCTCTCATACACTACACAGTATAATACAACATACAATACTGTTATACATTCTAATACATCATAAAACATAATATAGCAGCCATACCAATGTACATGATATACATTATGCAAATCACTCACATTACATTCAAATACACTCCTACAGTCTGAGATGGGAGATAACAGATAGATGCAAATAATTTACCTGTGAGAGCCTCTACATCCTAACTTTCCCCCATCTCAGAGAAAAACGTGGAATATAAATTGAAGATTAATTGCATTTTGTATAAAGTAAGTATGCTATTTAGTACATGAATCATCAAAGATGGTAAAATAGAAAAAATTGCAAAGACTTCATACTATCAACAACTGCATTTAAAACAATATGAAGAAACCATATAATTACTGAAATATAAAGAAACATACCTCATCAACAGGTAAAAAACCACATGCAAGAAATCAAGGGAGTAGGATTCTACAAGGTATATGTCCTTTCCAATAATGAAAAACACGTTTTCTTTATTTAGCCTCAGTGCAAAAGTTAATGTGCTATTTCCCATATGAAAATCATAGATCATTTTGGCAATAACGAATTTTTCATGTCTCTGATTACTTCCTACACCACCGTCTGTACTGTTTAAAATATCCCTCTGTACACCTGGAATGTTCTAGGCATTTATCCCGCCAGGGTACTAACTCACTCTGTTCACCTACATACATGAGGTAATACTTCACTCTCCTATTAACATATATATCATGATGCACATGAGTAGTACTGTCAATTAATGCCCCCACACCATGACTTATCTTGTCATCTGGTTGCACTTTCAAACTCATATTAGTCCAAGAACACTAACATATCCCTCTTATGCATGGTAAGCATTTCACAACACACACATATGAAATGGTAAAGTACTTATTCAACACTTCCCCAGAAACAACGTAATCTACACAACTAGTATAAATCTCGTAAATGTATACCATCTTAGAGTTCTGTTTGCACAAGTTCACTCCATTTTTCTTGTGTTGAACCACTTAGATGAAACTGACTGGATGCAGGGCGGTTCAGGGATTTCTCCTGGGTAATATTAAAGAGTGATCTGGTGAAACCCTAGCAAGATCATCTGGCTCCCATTTCACTGGATCTTCTGTGGAACATACAGCCTCGGCTAATGGTAGCTAAAAATAGAAGATGTAGAGTTAAACCACACCAACGTATTTGAAACCTCTTCACTTTTAGAACAACTCATCCCACAAACTCCTCAGGAGACCTTTTACATTTGTCACAACAGCCACCAACCACCAGAACAAGTGCAAGGAATACCTGTCTGAACTGACTCAGATGACCACCAGGAGTGAACAAATAAGTCAGTCGCTTCATAAATCTGTCAGAACGATCAGCGAGAGAAAACATGATTATTCCTAAGCACAAAATCCAAATCACAACTCCAAGAACATAGTGGGCAACTATTTATCAACCTGGCATCCTTTCCTAAACTTGGTTAGAATAAAGCAGAGTCGTGGCAACAACTGACTTACTCCTGACTCAACTTTTGTAGCGAGCGGTCAAGACACTGGCACATGGACCTCCTGTTCCAAAAAGTCCACTGGATTAGAATAAAGTGGTGTCATAGTACCAGACTTAATCTCAACAGTTAGGTTGGTCACACATGAATCCTGAAAATCCACCTCCCACTTCACCTGTGATGGGGTACTGGTCTCAGGAACAATTACCTTGGTAGTTGTCATGGTCAGGGAGATATAACCTCCATATACATATCTTAAGGTAGTAACACTCAGCATCACTGGAACACATAGCCTGGCCACATATCACTCAAGGTTCTAGGGGAGTAAAAAGCTCGCAACAAATATTCCAGTTTACTGGCAATAAGAACCTTCCACAACAGTAAGAACTAAAAACACTCATATACACAATATTCGTGATACGAGGCTATCAACCAAGATATCACTGTATAGTTTGAGCACACTCATACACCAATCTCAGTATAATCATACTGATGTATGCGTGGTCATAACATCCCTCCATCGCATGATATGAGTAAATGTGAGACACAGTGTACACATTCTTACCGTCATGGACAGCAAAACCACATCCCGAATAATACATAATTATTCACAATAATCTTCATAAACTGCACAAATATACGGTGCAAGCACAATTACAGCATCAACTACTGAAATATATAAAACATATAATAATAATATTACATCATCAAGATTTGCCTAATAAGCCAAGTTTTCCTGAATTTATATATTATCTATATTTTTTTTCTTATGAAATGATAAAGCTACCCATTTCATTATGTATGAGTTCATTTTTTTTCTTACAGTTAAATGTAATGTAGATATATGACCAAACCTAACGAACCCTACCTAACCTAACCTATCCTATTTTAACCTAACTGAAACTAACATAACTGTGTCAATACTTTACGTTCCTAATGTAATTTAATAATAATAATAATTCAAATAAACCATTTGGAAACAATTTATTTAAAATAACGAAAATCACTCGGCCTATTAGGCAAATAGGGCCTTGCATAGTAGGCTGAGAAGTGCGTTCTGGCTAATATATATATATATATATATATATATATATATATATATATATAATATATATATATATATATATATATATGTCGTACCTAGTAGCCAGAACTCACTTTTTGGCCTACTATGCAAGGCCCGATTTGCCTAATAAGCCAAGTTTTCCTGAATTAATATATTTTCTCTAATTTTTTTCTTATGAAATGATAAAGCTACCCATTTCATTATGTATGAGGTAATTTTTTTTTATTGGAGTTAAAATTAATGTAGAAATATAACCGAACCTAACCAACCCTACCTAACCTAACCTAACCTATCTTTATAG
>WNGS01115842.1:0-11763 GCA_020271785.1 Procambarus virginalis
TTTTGCGAAAATTCCCTAAATTATTTGCGACAGGATGACCAAATTAGTCTCCTTGATAAGACTGAGCACACCATTCCGACTGGTGATCATTTGCCTGTGTACACAAGACAGTGAAGGTTGCCGGAACAGGCAAAGAACGTTATCAGGGAGGAGTGCCAGAAAATGTTAAGGCAGGGCGTGATAGAGCCTAGTACGTCACCGTGGCTCTCTCCTGTTGTGCTAGTTCGGAAACCGGACGGTAGTTATCGTTTCTGTGTTGACTACCAGAAGGTGAACGAAATAACTAAGACTGATGTGTATCCGTTGCCCCGAATACAGGAGATAATTGATCAATTTGGTGCTGCTAAGTATTCTCAACTCAACGCGAAATCGGCGTATTGAGCGATTCCGGTGGCAGAACAGGATAGGGATAAAACAGCATTCTCGGATGGTAGGCACACTTATCAATTCCGTAGGATGCCGTTTGGTTTAAAGGCAGCGCCTTCGCCGTTTCAGAGGGCAATAAACTTCATACTCAGACCGGTCCTGTGTAGGCATTCTTTAGCGTACCTGGATGATGTTGTGATATATTCCAGGACGTTTGAGGAACACCTACGGGACTTGACTGAGACTGACGTTGTTAGATCAGGCCGGGTTCAAGCTGAGCGTTCAGAAGTGCACCCTGCCGGCTCAGAAATTCAAATTTCTGGGGTTCCAGGTGTGCCCAGACGGTATCCGACCTGACCCAGATTCTTGCCGCACCATTGCTGACATGCCTACTCCAAGGACAGCAAAGGACGTGCGTAGGTTTTTGGGGGCGGCCAGATATTTTCGTCGTCATATTGAAGGTTTCGCTGGCATTTCAGCACCCCTGACTGATTTGACAAAGAAAAATGCAAAGTTTGTGTGGAAATCTGAGCATGACGAGGCCTATCGCAAACTGAAAGACCAACTAATCACGACACCGGTATTGGCTATTCCTGATTTTGAGAAAGAGTGGGAGGTGCACACTGACACCAGTGGTATAGCTATTGGCGGGTGCTTAATTCAGCGAGATGCAGATAATTTCCCCCATCCGGTAACCTATTTCAGCAGAAAGGTCAAAGAACCTGAAGTTCGTTATTCAGCTACGGATCGGGAGGCACTGGCAGTAGTAGAATCAGTTAGGTATTTCGAACCTTACCTATTTCAGCGGCACTGTGTAATTTACACGGACCATCGAGTGTTAACACACATATTTAAAAAGCGAACAAAATGCCCACGAATGTCACGCTGGTCTCACGAACTTTCGGCCCACTCATTCCAGATTTTGTACAAGCTGGATCCAGCACATGTTGTGCCAGACACGCTAAGTAGAAAGATAGCGGCAGTTCAAGTTTATGAAAATATTGAAACCATTCCATCAGATAAAATGAGAGAATACCAAATGAGCGAGCCTAGATGGAAAGAAATTATGAGTATTTAGGAGGAGGAAAATACCCGAAAAAGAAAAAGAATTTACCTATTCACGATTTTGAAATGAAGCAAGGCGTCCTGTATTATGTTAATAGCCAGAATGATAGGGCAGTATTTCAACTTGTTATTCTGGACGCGTTGCAGTCATCAGCGTTAAAGCTTGCGCATGCATCTAAAATTGCAGGGCATCCGGGGGTCTTTAAAACCCACTTAAAGGCAAAGTCTCTATTTTATTTCCCAGGATTACTTTCTGAAGTAATCAATTTCGTGAAGTTTTGCAATCGTTGCCAGAGGAGGAAAGGCACCCTTAAGGTACAAGCCCCACTTCAGGAATTTCCTGAAATTCGTGAACCTCTAGATCGTGTGGGGGCCGATTTGATTGATTTACATCACAGTCATTCAGGGAATAGATACGTGTTGGTGCTAGTTGACCATTTGTCTAGGTACACTACACTAGTTGCATTACCTCAGAAGGATTCTTGTACGGTTGCAGATGCGTTCTTGCGTAGGTACGTTACTGTATTCGGACCTCCTAAAGTTTTAGTCTCTGACCGGGGTAAAGAATTCAATGGGAATATATTTAGGGAAGTTTGTAAGATTTTAGAGACAACTTCGGCTTTTACAACAGCCTACCACCCACAAGCAAACGGAATGACGGAACGGACTAATCGTTCAGGTAAGGATATGCTTGCAATCCTTGCTGAACATGATGCAAACTCTTGGGATGAACACCTACCCTATGTTCAATTAGCCTTGAATACTGCCATCCACCAATCAATTAACACCCAACCCCTTCATTTGGTTACTGGTACCTGCTGCTTGATACCTGCTTGATGGGGTTCTGGAAGTTCTTCTACTCCCCAAGCCCGGCCCGAGGCCAGGCTCGACTTGTGAGAGCTTGGTCCACTAGGCTGTTGCTTGGAGCAGCCCGCCGGGCCACATACCCACCACAGCCCAGCTGGTCCGGAACTTCTCTTAGAAAACAGTCCAGTTTTCTCTTGAAGATGTCCACGGTTGTTCCGGCAATATTTCTTATAGTCGCTGGGAGGACGTTGAACAACAGCGGACTTCTGATGTTTATACAGTGCTCTCTGATTGTGCCTATGGCACCTCTGCCCTTTACTGGATCAATCTTGCATTTTCTTCCATATCGTTCACTCCAGTACGTTGTTATTTTACTGTGCAGATTTGGGACCTGGCCCTCCAATATTTTCCATGTGTATATTATTTGGTATCTCTCTCGTCTCCTTTCTAGAGAGTATATTTGGAGAGCTTTGAGACGATCCCAATAATTTAGGTGTTTTATCTCGTCTATGCGTGCCGTATATGTTCTCTGTATTCCCTCTATTTCAGCAAACTCTCCTGCTCTGAAGGGGGAAGTGAGTACTGAGCAGTAATTCATGCAATTTCCCCTCAGGTCTGCTTAACAGACATAACGTTGCATACGGGGAGGACTATCCTTCAGAGGTCCTTGGAAAAATGAGAAATGCGTGGATTATTGAAGCTGAAGTGTCCAAGAAGGCACGGAATCGGTATGCTCATTTTTATGACAAGAAAGTGCGCCCTCTTGAGTTGAAGGAAGGAAGCCTTGTATTGAGAGTGAATGAGGCTGCGCCCGACAATCAGAATAGGAAACTTGCTCCGAGGTGGCGAGGACCGTATATAGTAGTTAAAAGGGCTGGGCCGGTTAATCTTGTTATGAAAGGAGTATTCGAGGACCATGTGGAAAGGACAATTCATGTAAATAAATTGAAACAATATCATGCTAGAGAGGAATTAGAACTGCCTTCAGCGGGTCTAGTTCCTGACTCAGCGGTGCTGACTCATGGCTTCACCGACGAGTCAGGGGATGAGGAGGACCCTCTGTCATCGCTCATCAGTAGTCAGGTGCAGTCTCGCCACCCTATGGTGACGAGATCTCGCGTTGTACAGTAAAGTAACTTCCTTGGTTAGTATAATTTAGCATTCATTAGATTTTCCTGTAGAGGCAATGAGGTGAACTATTACTATACTTGACTCGGGTAGCAGCTTTTACAGTCCTCTGGGGTTCCACCCCCACCAAACCCAGAGTATATCTATGTTTCCGCTGTGTTGTGTCTGTCTGTTCCCAGGTCTGATTGGTACACCAACCCAGTTGTTCCAGCCACAAATGAACCCTTGTCAGTAAAGACCGAGGGGGGAGGCACGTTACACAAAGCCCTCCTTCCCCACCAGACCCAGTAACCCATACATCAGTCACTTTGGGGATGAGTGACTATCCAAGAGTCACCCGGCCGACGCCTCAAGTCACTAAACGAGGTTGTCAGGGCCAGCAAGCTGTACACATATAGCAGCCACCGGAGGTGCCATACAATGCCGGGGTAACTGTCTCGAGATTACCACTACCCACCTGCTGCATCATCAAGACTGCAACCATTCCAGCAGTGTTGGAGGAGAGGTCAAGAAATGGAAAGCAAGCAGCAGTACTCAACAGTTTCCCCGGAAGATGAATGATTACGTCATCTGAAGCAACAGGAACGCGGAACTAAGGCGGTCACAGGTGACAGGCACGGTTTCCCTACAGAGTTCCGGGACTCGCCAATAGAAGGTCGCAAAATTGTCTCCTTTGGCCTAAAGTCGGCGGTAAGAGGGTATACACAGTTGGTGTTTACGGCCTAGTAACCTGGTGACATCAAGAAACGCCTGAGATGACGTGAGCAATGATGGAAGACGAGATTCACCTGTTCTGTAAACAAGCAACCCGCCTCTACGACCCTCTGACACCACTCCTGTTACGAGACACCGTTGGTACCTCCAGTCCTGCTCTGCTGTGGTCATCTGCGCCGTTGAGTTTAACATCAAGACTGCCGTGTGAACTGTGATTGATATGAAGGCGTGTGGACTGTCGGGAGCAAGATAAATGGCCGAAGTAACAGTATTCTACAGCTGTCACTTGGCACCCCGCTCTACTACACTCTGTCGTCATTCAAGAGTACTGGATGGGAGTACAGTACAAGAGGACCAGGTATCGGATGTGTACGCGTGGGAGAAGCAAGATCGACACCGTCATCGTCAGCGACTACATTCAGCGTCCATCAGCATCGATTTTTTTTATACAATATGAACAATTGATACAAAAGATAAAGGCTCTGGCTCTGTTAAAGAAAGCGTCCATCGATTTTTCTTTATACAATATGAACAATTGATACAAAAGATAAAGTTGGCTCTCAACATCTGCATAAAGAATATCTGGACACTTTTGTTTAAATGTTGAAAAACAAATTTAGAATCACAATACTTTATAAATGTTGGAAAACAGATTTAAAATAATTATTCTGGTATAATATGAAAATCTTACTCTATAAATTGGTCAGTGATTAAAATCGAAGCCCCTGTGTAATTGTCTAAGCCCTGAACAAACGGTTATGGAAAATTATGTTGTGTGTTTTTTTCAGAATGTTTGAACACAGGAGAGGCGGACCAATATAAACATTGACACTCTTACATTGAGTGTGAACACTTGGCTGTACAGTCAGCTGAAACCCTGTGATATAGTATAGGAGAATTTTTTTTATATATATTTTAGATACATGTAATAAAAATTAGGTGTGTTCCTTAACATGTCAAGGTTGACATTGATTGGGGAGTGGATAGTACACGGATGTGAACTTAGTAGAGTTCAGTAGTACGCTCCCGGATGACTGAGAGTTCAGTCTGTAGTTATAATTTTTGTGTTTTATGATTGAGCACGATGTGTCTGGCTCTAGAGGACACATGAGCTTGGCTAGTGAAGAGCCAAGAGATTGTAATAGCTAGTCTTTGCTGTTAGAGTAGGGACATGTTATTTAGCTATGTCAGTAAGGGTAGGATGTTTCCTGATGTTGGAGGATTGCTGTCAGTTGACAGCTGAGACATTTATGAATTTGAACTTGTTATTATGATGTTGTTGGACAATCTAATGATTGTCAAATTTTCTTAGTTAGGTTAGCTTTGTTTGTGGCATGAGTTGAGTTTATTGTGGGTTTGGATACTAAACCTCGTTAGTTTGTACAAATTAACAAGGTTTACTAAGTTGCTTGTGCGGGGGGGGGGGGTTGTAACAAACTAGCTGTGGTAGATATGATCCAGAAGGTTCTAGAAACCACGTGTTGGGACCTGACCCAGCAAGGTCGCATCCCCTGGGGGATTGGTGGTGAAGATAACTGGCGCCTTTGTTCACAGTTTCGTATAATGAATTATTTTACAGAATTCACTTATTTAGAGAAATTAGTCTTCATTCAAATTGTATAATATTACTGGTTATAATATCAAGAGTTAAGTCACCATCAGTGACATCACGAGCCAGGACTAGGCTGTAGCGCAGAGTGACCTCGGCGACCTGGCGGTCACAGGTCAGCAGAGTTTCCACATTCAGTAATTCTCAAAGGTCAAATAACCATTTTGTGTTTAGGAATGGCTCTTCCCTAAGATGCTTGTGTAATTAACTTCAGTTAAAATAATTCAACCAATCTGGATCATTCAGTACAACAGAGGTTAATTGTTAAACTTAAGCCTTGATAGTAACTTAGACTATGCGGAAGTATACAATGCTCTGGTCTGGGGGAGGTCCAGACAAGCAGAGACTGTGTGGTATCCGGAGCAACCTGGGAAAAGGTGTCCTTTCCACCTCTCCCCAAGACCTTAGCACAAACATCTAGCTGGTCGCCAAAGGTAAAGTTTGCTCAGAGTTTTTGTATAGGAATAGGTCAACCCATTGCCAATCAGGGAGTGTTCAGGTTAGGGAGTGAATTGATTTAGATTTTGTTAGTTTTTGAATAAACCATTTAGCTATTAAATTGTCTTTTTTATTAATTTCCATTTTTGTGTAATTTATGTGAATTGGTCCGTACCACGTGGGTAGCCGGCGAGGCCGAGTTGAGTTGGGCGCCGATTCTAACAGTGAATCATAATTCAGTATTCCCTTTGACCATTAATTAATTCCACTTACGGATATCCAAGTCATCTATTACTAGTGGGGATCAAGCCCCAAAGTTTATTGATTAGCATGATCGATCCAGAACTCAATCATTGCTTAGTGTTACTGGTCTGGTGGTGGCGGCGTAGGCGATCCTAGAACTTTGCTAGAAGTCTGTTTCCACATCATAAGGTTTGTAGAATCTTAAGTCGGTCAATCGTCTTAAGACCACATAGCATGGGGTCGGCTCAAGTGAAAGTTTTGGGGTCCGTTGGTATGGAGATTTAAAGTAGAATACGGGTAAAGAGAGAGGTAGAGAGAGAACGAAGTTGCGAAGAGAGACGAAGTTAATACGAATACCCCCCCCCCCCCGTGTTACAGCATTACTCTTGATCATGTCGTGGTGTAGTGGTACTCCCATTTGCTTGGGAATACCAAGTGAATCCTCCTCATGGGTTCTACTGATTATATTCATAAAGCATAAACATTTGATATATTAAATTCATCTGCTTATCTTGCTGTGCTTCAGACCAATGGCATCATCTGAAATAAGTACTGTAGTCTCACATGCTACTCTTAAGAAATTATGATACTGTAATTGTTCGTAACAGGTGATACAAGTAATCTTCTGTATAAGTATTTATTCAAATAAACATGAGTACATATATAAACATATGATTATTGTTACTGTACTAGTATTTACCTCATGTGTATTTCTGTTTTGAAGATTTTTATATTAAAAAATATCTATAATAAGCACAAACTTTTTGCTGTGAAGAACAATCAAAGCATCAAATGTAGCCATTGAAACCAAGCAAATATCAAGTTCTGTAAATAACACTGCTGAACAGCTTGTCTCTCCAGTTTCAATGTATGCCAATATCTATTATTCAAAGTAATTCCAAAAATCAAAAGGAATTCATATTTTTTAATCACAAAGCAAATATACTGCATATTTGCATTATTAAAAGCTTGATTTACTTGTACAAACTGGTCCCGAGTCACATTGTTAACCCTCAAACCGCTAGGGGCCCAAATGGAATTCACACCCACAGGCGCAACAAAATAAAAATCTAAAAAATTCTTTCGTCTTATAGAAATGTTCATTTTTGTTCCCTGATCACGGAAAAAAATAAAAAAAAATTGTAGGTGGCATATTTTTGCCGCAATAGGGTAGGGAAGTGTGGCAAAAAAGGGGCGTTGGCAGAGCCTTTGCCAGATGAGGTCTGCTCCGCCCGAGCTGTCAGACGGCAGTTGCCACAAATATATTATTACCTAATTATTTCAATGTCTCCGATTGATTTTTTCTTAGTTTTTTGCAGTAATATTATTTCATACAGTGAATTGTGGTATATTTATATTATAAAATGTGTGAACCATCGCTGTACTCAAAATTATGGTGTGCATATTAGTGATTCAATTATTATGTTCATAAAACAATAAACAAATAGTTTTGCTGTTGTTACACTATATACACAGGTTATATATAAGTATCTGCATGTTTTGTTCACCATAACGAACTACTAAGTTGGTCTTGTGAGTCAAAAAGCAACGAGGAGTGACCGCCACACACCAGCGCGCCACTCACTGCCACTCCGTCCCTCAACACCACCTCACTCACCCTCATTCACCTCCCACAATACTGTTTTTGCATTTATTCACTATACACAGCTGTTATATATACGTATTTACATGTTTTGTTCACCATAAATGTACATCTAAGCTTGTATGGTGAGTAAAGGCACAAAAACGTAGCTACTCACACAGTCAGCTGATCGGCGGCCACCCTCAAGGCCAGACGCACTGATATTTGTCCTCCAACAATATTGGTTGTGGTGTTATTACGCTATATACATACATTATATATAAGTATCTACCTGTTTTATTCACCATACCTGTACAAATAAGCTGGTATGGTGCCCAAAGACCATAGTGGCCATCAGTAAACAACATGCCAAGTCGTGCAGACGACGCTCCTCCCTCACCAAAATGGCGGCTCCCAACCTACTGCTCTCGCTGTTATCTCACACTATACACACGTTGTATGTAAGTATCTACATTTGTGTTCACCACAGCGAAACACTAAGCTGGTATGGGGAGTGCAGTCAATAAATGGTGGCCACACAGTCAGAAGACGATGCCACAATCCTCCCTCCACAGCCTTACTCCTCCCTCCATGGAGCACAGCGCTAAATATCACCACAATCATGCTGTTATCAGAATCCTGGTCAGTTTTATCACATTCAGGGGGCTTCAGTAATACTATCACTGCTAAATAATAGCACTATCATTTATATTATGGCATTTGTAGGCGATGCTGTGGTCACAAGCTGAACAGCGGTGCTGTGAGCTCATGCTGCGTGCACCAGCCTTGGTGACTTGCTCAATACTGACGCTCTAACACCCAAGAATGTTGGGCTGGATTTTTTTCTAGGTGGCATCTGGCAACTATCGGTCGTGGCTGTATTATAGCTGCCCCTTAGGAAGGGGCAGGAAGGAAGTAGGAAGGAAGTAGGTCCTTAGTAAGTAGCCTAAATGAACAGGCACATGCAAATGACCTGCTACGGATGTGCGATAGGTTTGCCTTAAACCAGCAAATAGTAGAACCAACTAGGAAGGAGAACACGCTGGATCTCATTTTCACTAATAATGATGAGTTGATCAGGAACATAATGATTACAAATACCTGTTACTCAGATCACAACTTAATTGAAGTTCCGACAACCATGGGGAATGGACCTTCAAAACCAGTCCAGATTCCCGGTGGAGGAGACTTCAGCAAATTCAACTTCAATAATAAACAGATAAACTGGGAGCAAATAAACCAGGACTTCACAGAAATAAACTGGGAAGAACAGCTAGAAAATGCAAACCTGAACCAGTGCCTGGAAAAAATAAGCCCAGTAGCACTAGAAATATGTTCAAACCACATACCTCTAAGAAAAAAGAGAAAGAGATGCAGAGGAATGGGAACGTCATTCCCTTTATAGGCGAAGAAAATGAATCGCGGAACAACTTGAGAGTCGCACCCTCTCTCAGGAACGGCGAAGAGGGTTAGGGAGAGAAATAGAAACAATTGAACTCAAGCTACAAGAAAGAGAGAGCAAAGAGAGCAAAAGGCCATCAGTGAAATAGAGAGAAATCCGAAATATTTTTTCTCCTATGCAAAATCAAGATCAAAAACCACATCTAGTATCGGGCCCCTGCGAAAGGGAGATGGAACTTTCACCGATGACAACAAAGAAATGAGCGAGTCACTGAGGAAGCAGTATGACTCTGTTTTCAGCGAGCCATTAAATGCACTAAAGATTGATAACCCAAATGAATTTTTCATGGATATGATACCAACATCAAATCATATATCAGACGTCGCCCTATCCCCACTAGATTTTGAAGAAGCCATAAACAGTATGCCTATGCACTCTGCACCAGGCCCGGATTCTTGGAACTCCATATTCATCAAGAACTGCAAAAAACCATTATCGCAGGCCCTTCACATTCTGTGGAGACAAAGCCTAGATACTGGCGTTATCCCTGACATACTAAAAACAGCAGAGCAAACAGCACCACTCCATAAAGGAGGAAATAAGGCAGAGGCAAAAAATTATCGCACATCATAAAAATTTTTGAGAGAGTGCTAAGAAGTAAGATCACAAAATACATGGAATCACAGCATCTCCATAACCCCGGACAACATGGTTTCAGAACAGGGCGCTCTTGCCTGTCGCAGTTGCTGGACCACTATGATATGGCATTAGATGCTATGGAAGACAAACAAAACGCTGATGTAATTTACACAGATTTCGCAAAAGCTTTCGATAAATGTGACCATGGTGTTATTGCACATAAAATGCGTTCAAAAGGAATTACCGGAAAATAGGCAGATGGATCTACAATTTCCTGACTAACAGAACCCAATGTGTAATAGTCAACAAAATAAAATCCAGCCCATCAACCGTGAAGAGCTCAGTCCCCCAGGGTACTGTGCTTGCTCCAGTACTTTTTCTCATCCTCATATCGGACATAGACCAAACACAACCTATAGCACTGTATCATCCTTTGCAGATGACACTAGGATTTTCATGAGAGTTGGCAACATAGAGGACACGGCAAACCTCCAATCAGATGTAGATCAGGTCTTTCTATGGGCTACAGAAAATAATATGGTGTTTAACGAAGATAAGTTCCAGCTCATGCGCTATGGAAAAATGAAAATATAAAAACGGAAACCACGTACAAAACTCAGGCAAATCATAACATAGAACGAAAAGGCAATGTAAAGGATCTGGGTGTACTCATGTCGGAAGACCTTACCTTTAAAGAACACAATAAAGTAGCCGTCACAACTGCAAGAAAAATGACAGGTTGGATAACAAGAACTTTTCACACTAGAGATGCTATACCGATGATGATACTTTTCAAAACGCTTGTGCTCTCTAGAGTGGAGTACTGCTGCACAATGACAGCCCCTTTCAAAGCTGGAGAAATTGCTGACCTGGAGAGCGTGCAGAGATCCTTTACTGCTAGAATCCACTCAGTAAAACATCTAAACTACTGGGACCGCTAAAGAGCCTAAATCTGTACTCCCTTGAGCGCAGGCGGGAGAGATACATAATAATTTACACGTGGAAAATAATAGAGGGGCTGGTCCCAAACCTGCACACAGAAATAACATCACATGAGACCAGAAGACATGGCAGGATGTGCAGAATACCCCGTTGAAAAGCAGAGGTGCAACAGGTACTCTGAGAGAGAACTCTATCAACATCAGAGGCCCGAGACTGTTCAACACGCTTCCACTACACATAAGGGGCATAACTGGCAAACCCCTCACAGTGTTCAAGAGAGAACTGGATAAGCACCTCCAAAGGATACCTGATCAACCAGGCTGTGACTCATACGTCAGGCTGCGAGCAGCCGCGTCTAACAGCCTGGTTGATCAGTCCAGCAACCAGGAGGCCAGGAGACCGGGCCGCGGGGACACTAAGCCCCGGAAGCACCTCAAGGTAAGGTAGCCCCTAAGGTAAGGTAGCCCCTATCCCAGGCGGGCGTTTAAATTATAGCGCTAGACATGAAAATCATATATAAATGATGTGCGCGGTTTCGGTTTTCTCACCGATATCATTTATATACAGGATAACCTCGGAACCCGAGTGTTCCTGTATGCGAGTTTTTTCGGAATACGAGCAGGATTTCTCAGAAAATATGTCTCGGAAGGCGACGGTTGCCTCGGAACGCGAGTTTCTTGATACTGTACAGGCCGACTGGCGCGTGGTGGGCATGGCGATCGGGCCTCAGTTTACCATTGTCTCGTGCCCAGTGACTATCCCACCTGAATTCTTCACAAGGATTTACAGTTTTTTGTCGGTTTTTTGGCCATTTGAGCATAAAAGTTG
>WNGS01115854.1:0-15741 GCA_020271785.1 Procambarus virginalis
AGGAAGTGATAGCCTGAGCTATATGGACCATTCAGGCTTGTTTGCATATATATATATATATATATATATATATATATATATATATATATATATATATATATATGCGAACAAGCCTGAATGGTCCCCAGGACTATATGCAACACAACAACATATGTGTGTGAGTTTTCAGTTGCATATAGTCCTGGGGACCATTCAGGCTTGTTCGCATTTGTGTTCCTCACGTGTGCCCCAAAGAATGAGGTGATGTGATAAAATGCTACGCCCAAGATTACCATCAGAGTGCCGGTGGACTGATGGGCTAAATAGCCTCGGCTACCATCAGTTTTTGTCCGGTCGTGATGGTCAAGTGGATTAAGGCGTCCTGTACATACCAGTTGCGTTGCTCCTGGCAGTATGGGTTCGAGTCACTTCTGGGGTGTGAGTTTTCATATATATATATATATATATATATATATATATATATATATATATATATATATATATATATATATAAATGGTAAAGGGAAAGAAACTAAAACCCTCTATAGAAAAAATACTTCAAATATCCTATTAAATCATTGATAATAACAATAAAAAAAATCCACTGGGAATTTTTTGTTCTTTAAGGTCTGATGAATTTCTTGAATGTGCGAGTGTGTGCGCGCGCGCGTGTGTGTACTTATCAAGCAGAGGTGAATGGTCTCAACCTTTTTTTTTCTTCTGTGGGTCGTTAGAATCATGGCTTTCCGACTTCGGTGTTGCAAATCGTGTGTTGCAAGTCGGGTCGTTGCAACATTGGGTAGAGTTCGCCTCTAGTATCTCACATTCACATTCATTATTATATTGGCTCTCTGACATGATACTGTACAAGAGCTTGCAGACGTTGCTGTGGCTGATCTCCGTGTGCAACATTCGTGCAAGGTCTCTCTTTCTCTTCTGACTACACCTGAATATTATGCGTGTCAATTCAGGTGATACCCGTAACTTGTAAGTTTGGATCATGTCTCCTCTAGCATTCCTCTCTTGAAGCAACGTAATATAAAGTTCCAGTATTCTGTCCTTGTATCTCAATTTCCTCTGTTCAGGGACAAGTGAGAGAGGGAGGGCGGCGGAGGATGAGAAAGGGAGAAGGGCGTGAGAAGGGAGACTTGAGTGAGAGGGGGAACACGGGTAAAAAACGTAAGAAAATGAGAAAGGGGAGAGTGACGCTAAAGAAGAGGAGGAACGATGATTAGAGGCTCATTGAGTGAGGGGGAGGAAGAGGGAGATAGCACTAAGAGAGAGGGGAATATAGACGACACATTCTGGGAAGCTGATCTGATCCACTGAGGTGAGGCAGTGGTGTGTGTGTGGGGTACTCACCTACTGGTGCTCGCCGGGGTTGAGTTTCGGCTCTTTTCGCCTCTCAACTGTCAATGTACTGTTGTACAGGTTCCTGAGCCTACTGGGCTCTATCATATCTATATTTGAAACTGTGTATGGAGTCAGCCTCCACCACATCACTTCCTAGTGCATTCCATTTACTAACTACTCTGACACTAAAAAAGTTTTTTCTAATATCTCTGTGGATTATTTGGGTACTCAGCTTCCACCTGTGTCCCCTTGTGCGTGTGCCGCCCGTGTTAAATAATCCATCCTTGTCTACCCTGTCAATTCCTCTGAGAATTTTGTATGTGGTAATCATGTCTCTCCGAACTCTTCTGTCTTCCAGCGCCGTGAGGTGCAGTTCACGCAGCCTTTGCTCGTAAATCATGCCTTTTAGTTCTGGGACTAGTTTTGTGGAGTACCTTTGAACTTTCTCCAGGTATGTTTTATGGTGCTTGACAAAGAATGGACTTCATGTTGGGGCCGCATAATCCAGGACTGGTCTGATATACGTGGTATACACGGTTATGAACGAATCCTTACACATGTTTCTAAAGGCAGTTCTGATGTTAGTTAGCCTCGCGTATGCCGCTGATGATATCTAGATGGTGTGGGGGCGGGCCGAGGAGTTTTTTGGAAGGTGGTTGGGGATGGGGGGGGGGGTGTTATGGGAGAGGAACTGGGGGGGGGGGGGGAAACTGACAGGTTGTGGCTTCAGGATAGTATCAGGAGGCTGCGGTATAAGGAGACGGCTCATTATATCTTTAGTTCCTTGCGAATATACAAGCAAAATGAAGTGAGGGAACACAGAACAAGCGAAATAAATCTGAAATACTTGACTGCGGGTCAGATTCAACATATATAACTGTACAAGACATTAACTAAAGACGATCTGGAGCAGCTTTCGAGACTGGAGTCAGCGCTGATATACCTCGCTGAGCCGTCCTGCCTGGCGACCGCTCGAGCGGATACCTGTAACGAAGGAGGACACAGCCGGCATACGAGCGCTTGGTCGGGCGAACGTGACCTGTGTGCAGGTGAAGGATAGTCGACCCTGGCGCTGCTCCGCTCGCCAGTCTGCCACACACACACAGGGAAGTCAGTCACACGAGGTGGTCAGATGCGGGCGACTAATGGCATATTGCCTAATCTACACGTATTATCCGGATGACGAGTCTCTGTGTGTATGGGTCTTTAACGGGCTGATTGTGGTCTCTCCCTCTGGGTAGTTGGTCTCGCTGCTAGGTCTTGCGGTCAAATCATCAAGAATGGGAAAACCTCTACGTTCTTAAGCTTTCAACATTAACAGATAATATTAACATTTCAGTAGGGAATGCAAAATTGAATTTGTATTAAATTATGTAAGACCATATTTTATATTGAACAAAAACAATAATCAATAATTTAAAAAACAAATTGCATCAAGATTCTTCTAAGCGTTACATTAGAGAATTTTTGCAATAAATATAAACTCAGAAGTGTCCACCTGTTAAATGATTCCATAGAATCGCTATTTGTTTAAAAAGGTGGTTTGAATAATATTGTTTTGGATTTAAAGACGCGAGGGACGGGGGGGGGGGGGGGATTGGTCAGTTTCCCAAGACGGCCACAAGGGAGCTAGTGTCTCTCCGTCCGTCTCTCTTCCTGTCTCCCAACACCTTTTCCCGAATCAAATGATTATGAGGTCAGGATGTGAAAGATGAAGGAGCTGTCTATCAAGGTAAAGAGTGGTCCTTCCCGGGGCTTTACCAAACTGGGAGGTGTGATCCTTCTCTCCCACTGATGGAGGAACGGGGGGGGGGACGTCTCTTCCCCTGTGATGGAAGGTGGAGACGTCTCTTCCCACTGTGAAGGAGCGGGGACACTCTTCCCACTAGTAGAGTTGAGTATACGGGAGTTAACTCGCTGTACATTGGACTTGCCAGAAGACTCAAATATTGCCGGAACAACCGTGGACATCTTCAAGAGGAAACTAGATTGTTTTCTTCAAGGAGTGCCGGAGCAACCGGGCTGTGATGGGTATGTGGGCCTGAATGGCAGCTCCAAGCAACAGCCTGGTGGACCAAACTCTCACAAGTCAAGGCTGGCCCGAGGCCAGCCTTGACTTGAAGGCTTGGGGAGTAGAAGAACTCCCAGAACCTCATCAACCAGGTATCAACCAGGTATCAACCAGGTATCGGGTAATAGTCAGATAGTTTATTTAACATTTTTCGTTTTTGTATTTTCTAGCCCCGTTAGGACGAGGTCATTGGCGGCCAACATTAAATCAAATAACTTTATTCTCCAGGTATGATGTCTGCTGCTGCCTAACTGCCGACTATGTCTCGTAGAGGACACGGGTCCATGTCTCAAGGTCCCAGCAATCGCCAGGATCAAGGGCTTGTATCCTTACATTGGCGTCTTCGAAAGCTCCACAGTCCTTCCCACAAACTTGTGTTGCTCCTCGCCATGCAAGCAGGGAATGCAGCTACTTTGTCTCTCGGCGATTTCGAGATTTACCATCGGGATTTAAGCATCAAAAAACGCCTGAAAGGTTTCTCTCGACGACACTTCCGGACTGACTTCATCCGGAGCCACTGTCAACCTGACTAATTCTTCATTGGTCGCGTCAGTTCCATGGAAGCCAATTACTCGATTGCCTTACACCAGTGTTGATGGTAATTCTTGCAATCTTAATTAAATTTAGTTCGTCTCATTATACCCTAAAATAAATGATAAATTATATCCTGTGATTTTATGTTTACTGCGGGCTGCTCCTCACCTCCTTCAACACCGATTCATCTGTCATTCATTTTGCTACATGTAAACCAGTCGAATTTTAACGGCGTTTGTGCTTGCCTTCTACTTCTTCTTCTCATCTCTCTCTCTCTCTCTTTTTCCGTTCTCTGCTACGGTCTGACATCAGGGAGTCTTGGCAACGCGAGTCTCTATCTTTATTAAGAATATTCTATGGTGAAGCAATTTTCTTTGCTAGTTTTACCCACGAGAAACTTTTATCATCAAGGTAAACGTTCCCACAAACTTAGGCAGACACACTTACTTGGCTCAACTGTTCTTGGAGGGGTCCTTGTGGGTTATTTGGTTGGAGGGGAGGGGGAGGGTTATGTCTGGGGAGGGGGGGGTATTGTCTTGGTGGATTCTTGGGGGGGGGAGGGGTGAGGTTATGTCTTTTATGTCTGGGGGGGGGACTGTCTTGGTGGATTCTTTGGGGGGGGGGAAGGGTGGAGGGGTTATTTCCTTGGGAGGTTGACTTCTACAGGTTGCCTTGAGGGAGATGCCTTGGGGGTGTGAGAGGAAGACAGTATATAAAGTCATACGTCGCAGCCTCGCATTAATTACACATCCGGGTGCCGTATATTCCCTTCTCACAGGTGAAGGGTCTCTTAAAAAACTACGTTCTTTGTAGGAAAACGGGTTACAAATGAAACCTTAGAAGATGTGGGAGGATCGTTAGTTAAATGCGACTACGGGCAAAATATGGATAGAAGAAATTTGTATTAATTTTCTGGAGATCAGTGAAAAATGGTGTATGTTACTATAAGACAAAAATAGTTTTGAAACGTTTATTTTCGAAAAGGTATTGGTGTCTCTCCGCTCATTCAGTGGAAGAAAATAATACATGCAAAAAATTTGCATCATAAAAGCATATATGAATGTCTTTTGGGGACTGGAAAGTCGGTAGGAATGAGGCAAATGTTGGAAGGGAAATGAGCAGAAAAATGGACAATGTAATGGGTAGGAGGCGGGGAAATTGGGGTTGGTTTGGGGAATATGAGAGGGTGAATGAGGTTTTGGGAATGTCCTGATATGAGGTGGAGGGTGAGGGAGGAGGTTGCAACCATGGGAGAGAAGTGAACAACTCTCCGCCTTGTCGGGAACCTAAATAAATCAATTAATAATGTTTTTTGACAAAATTAATATACAATTTTGCCTAGACGGAATAACTCAATTAAGTTTTATTGCAGTGAGGATGGTGTTCTAATTCACCGTCTCACAGGACAGTGAATCATACATAAGACAGGTAGGTCTAAACTGTAGATTGAAGAATTCTTACATTTGTCCATGAGATTACAACAATATATCTGATTTATACATATTATAACTTAAGAATTTGTTAATACAGCTTTCTATTGCTCACTGCCACACACAGGACAGTGATGGATTCATAAGAGATGCAGCTACGAGAACCAAAAAGAGAGAAAACCCTGACTATTCTTGTGTGTGTAGGTGGGACAACTGAAGGTATTGATGCGTCGCTCCCGCACTACGCTTATACATAGAAAGTAGAACTGATGTCACTGGTGTGGTCTCACCACGACAGGAGCTGTACGCTTCCTCAGTTCACGGTCCTGCCCAGTGTCCCGTCCAGTCCCTGAGACATGGGTATATGTCTGGACTCCTTGGCGCATGGGTGAACCTGTCTAGGGCTTATTAGGTAATGGGTTTTGATGACGTTCCGTTGTTTCCCAGATTTTTTGGGGATGGGGGAAATTACTGGGCAGATTTCCAGGCTTTAAAAACACGTTGAATCAAACATTTGGCCAAATTTGCCCCCTGAGTTCATTCAACAATAACTAATGTATTCATATTTCAATCAAACTGCAACAAGAATTTGACAATATTTAATCAATGTATGAACAATAACGAAACCATATTTGAACACTAAGCCTGCAACTGTACCATACCTGCGCCTGTACATCTGTACTACACCTGCGGCTGTACAACTGTACCATACCTGCGCCTGTACCACACCTGCGCCTGTACAACTGTACCATACCTGCGCCTGTACAACTGTACCACACCTGCGCCTGTACAACTGTACCATACCTGCGCCTGTACAACTGTACCATACCTGCGCCTGTACAACTGTACCACACCTGCGCCTGTACAACTGTACCACACCTGCGCCTGTACAACTGTACAGGCACACCTGCTCTACGTCCTTATGCCACCAAGCAGCTGTCTCCCCCCCCTCACCACCAGTACAAGATCATCGCCTTTTTTTCCACCATGAAATAGCATTTTTATCTAAAAACCAATTAAAAGAAAACAACTTGAAATTAAGAGAGAAACGCGAAGATATCTCAAAGGAAGGTGAATACGGCTTAAGCTTATAAACACAGGCCTGGAACGGACCGCTAGGCATTTGTAGAGCGGGATTATTGCGTGTGTGTACTCACCTAGTAATTCACCACACATTCACCCATGTGTATGTGTGGGTGTGTGCAGGCGGGTAGCGGCAGCGGTGGTAGGTGGCTGAGCAAGGCTTGACAGGTAATCGTGTAAAGGGCTCAAAACCAACCAGTCGTGGAGCAGTGCCGTCCTTGGCGCCTCTACAGCCAGGCAGGGTTTCTACCACCTTGAATGTAACGTGCTTACAGGAACGTTGTTCGGTGGTGTTTGCCCACACACGGGTACTAACTCACACCTGCATACCTATACGCACGCACGAACACTCTCGCATTAGTCCGAAAAATGGCTATTAGAGTTCAACACAAGCGAGTGTAAGGTGGTGAAAATGGGAACAGGTGCCAGAAGACCAGATGGACGGTCCACAGAGAAGGAAAACTGTGTACCTCCGAAATAAAGAGGAATTTAGGTTTGTGTACACCGTCTATGTGAGACTAGCATGAGTATACTGCCTTGTCGTGGAACCTTCATTTAAAAAACACACATGATAACTAGAAACAGTTTATAGGTTTGCAACGAGGCATGCCTCCGAATTGGGAGGAGATGGAAACGAAGAAAGACTGAAAGAACTAGACCTGAAATCGCTAGAGAAAATGAGAGAGGAAGCTTGATAGATTATAAAATACTATTGGGATAGATAACGTGGAAAAAGAGAGATATTTAAAATGAATACAATAGAACAAGAGGGAGTTAAGTGGAAGTTTGAGAATGAGATGACCATAGAGATGTAAGTTTTTATTTAGCATAAGTGTAGTGAGAAAATGGAATGGGTTAAATGGATGAGTTGAAGAAACGAACTCAATATCAAATGTAGATATGAGAGGAATTGAGTAGAGGTCATTCCATTAAATAACCAGGGGCAAGAAAGGCCACCTTAGACCTATAAAGTCCTATTCTGCAGGTACATATAGGAGTATAATATATGAGTGCACGCACGGATGTACACACACACACACACACACACACCACACACACACACACACACACACACACACACACACACACACACACACACACCACACACATCTTTATATTCAATTCTTCTGTTAACAGGATGTGAGAGGGAGGTTTGGGCCAGGATTCTCCACAAGATACATGAATGCCTTACTCAGCCATCCTCCCCCCTGGACCTCCAGCAGGCACCACCACAACACCTGCAATCAACTCCAGATCCTCGTGTATACAAGTCCCTGTGAATACCACCGCTGCCACCATGCTCAGGCGTGCACTATTCAGCCAGGACTTGTGTCAAATGGAAAATATTTCAAGAATGTTGCAATACCCCTTGATATTTCTGTGTGTGTGTGTGTGTGTGTGTGTGTGTGTGTGTGTGTGTGTGTGTGTGTGTGTGTGTGTGTGTGTGTCGCTCTCTCTCGCATACCACCCTCCTTCACAACACCGTCTACCACCCTCACAATCCCGTCTACCACCCACCCTACACGACCACCTTCCACTTCGCCCACTGGGTGGAAGGGCCCACCGTGTGAAGCCTGGCGTGTGTGTGTGTGCCAGAGTTGTAATGTTCTCGGTCGTAAATACCTTCTAACGTCGAAGTCATCGAATCATTTTGAGTTAAGACTGTTTTTGTTCCCCTTGCAGAGCTTGCCCCAGCGGCTCGACTTTCTCCCTCTCACAGCTCTCTCTCTCTCCCCTCCCTCCCTCCCTCTCACAGCTCTCCCTCACAGCTCCCTCCCTTACAGCTCTCCCTCCTTCCATACACCTCCCCTCCCACGCGATAAACAACTCTTCTTCCCTCACGACCTTCAACCACTTCTCCCTCAACCCACAACTCTCCCTCACGACTCACAACTCTCCGTCTCTCACGACTCACAACTCTCCGTCTCTCACGACTCACAACTCGCCGACTCTCACGACTCACAACTCGCCCTCACGACTCACAACTCTCCGTCTCTCACGACTCACAACTCTCCGTCTCTCACGACTCACAACTCTCCGTCTCTCACGACTCACAACTCTCCCCCTCATCAAGCACCTTCAGAAACCACTCTACATAACCGCTGGAAAACACTTGAATATTTTCATATAAGAAGCTGGTGTCTAACTTCCTCATGAATATTCCAGGACGTTTTTTTAGCTCTTGTGTTTTGTGTCTTACCTCAAGACTGGCAAGCGAGTCTTTGTCTTGGAGGCGAGTCTTTGTCTTGGAGGCGAGTCATTGTCTTGGAGGAGAGTCTTTGTCTTGGAGGCGAGTCTTTGTCTTGGAGGCGAGTCATTGTCTTGGAGGCGAGTCTTTGTCTTGGAGGCGAGTCATTGTCTTGGAGGCGAGTCTTTGTCTTGGAGGCGAGTCTTTGTCTTGGAGGCGAGTCTTTGTCTTGGAGGCGAGTCTTTGTCTTGGAGGCGAGTCTTTGTCTTGGAGGCGAGTCATTGTCTTGGAGGCGAGTCATTGTCTTGGAGGCGAGTCATTGTCTTGGAGGCGAGTCTTTGTCTTGGAGGCGAGTCTTTGTCTTGGAGGCGAGTCATTGTCTTGGAAGCGAGTCTTTGTCTTGGAGGCGAGTCTTTGTCTTGGAGGCGAGTCATTGTCTTGGAGGCGAGTCTTTGTCTTGGAGGCGAGTCTTTGTCTTGGAGGCGAGTCTTTGTCTTGGAGGCGAGTCTTTGTCTTGGAGGCGAGTCATTGTCTTGGAGGCGAGTCATTGTCTTGGAGGCGAGTCTTTGTCTTGGAGGCGAGTCATTGTCTTGGAGGCGAGTCTTTGTCTTGGAGGCGAGTCTTTGTCTTGGAGGCGAGTCATTGTCTTGGAGGCGAGTCTTTGTCTTGGAGGCGAGTCATTGTCTTGGAGGCGAGTCTTTGTCTTGGAGGCGAGTCTTTGTCTTGGAGGCGAGTCTTTGTCTTGGAGGCGAGTCTTTGTCTTGGAGGCGAGTCATTGTCTTGGAGGCGAGTCATTGTCTTGGAGGCGAGTCTTTGTCTTGGAGGCGAGTCTTTGTCTTGGAGGCGAGTCATTGTCTTGGAGGCGAGTCTTTGTCTTGGAGGCGAGTCATTGTCTTAAAGGCGAGTCTTTGTCTTGGAGGCGAGTCATTGTCTTGGAGGCGAGTCTTTGTCTTGGAGGCGAGTCTTTGTCTTGGAGGCGAGTCTTTGTCTTGGAGGCGAGTCATTGTCTTGGAGGCGAGTCTTTGTCTTGGAGGCGAGTCTTTGTCTTGGAGGCGAGTCTTTGTCTTGGAGGCGAGTCTTTGTCTTGGAGGCGAGTCATTGTCTTGGAGGCGAGTCTTTGTCTTGGAGGCGAGTCTTTGTCTTGGAGGCGAGTCTTTTGCCTGCAAACGTGTCTTTTTCTGTCAGGCGGGATTTTTGTCTGAGTGGCAAGTCTTTTGTGTGGAGAGCAAGTCTTTGTCTCTTCAAGCAAGTAGCCTGGTTAGAGACCGGGCCGTGGGGACGTATATCCCCGAAATCAACACAAGGTAACCGCAAGGTAAGGTTGTCTGGAAGGTGAGTTTCTTGTCTGCGAGGCAAGTCTTTTACTTGAGAGGAGAGTCTATTTGTTCGTCTGAGAGGCAAGTCTGTTGTGTTGGAGCCCAGACTTTTTCCTGGGAAGCAAGTCTTTTACATTGCAATACAGACGGGAGACGTCTTCTCCACGACATGTTTCTAGATAAATGCATCACAGGTGTGAAAAGCATCAGTTGCTAAAACTGTGAGGGGCGTGTGAGGGAGTCTGAGTTCGTGTGAGGACGTGTAATGGCGTGTGGGGGGCGTGTGGAGGGCGTGTGGAGGGCGTGTGGGGGGCGTGTGGAGGGCGTGTGGGGGGCGTGTGGGGGGCGTGTGGAGGGCGTGTGGAGGGCGTGTGGGGGGCGTGTGGGGCGTGTGTTTCTGGTAATTATATTACTGAAGCCGAGATACCGGAGCTGGGAGAGAAGGGGAGGAACAGTTATGGTGGGAGAGGAGGAACAGATGATGGCTACGTGTTGGAGGCTGTGAGAAAGGGTTGCTAGAGGTGAGGGGCGGGTAGGAAGTTAGAGGTGAGAGAGGTGTTACATGTAGGAAGGACTGAGCGGTCTCCTAGCAGGTGTCGAGCAGACCGCTCTGGACGATGGCATGTGTTGCTGGTGAATTATGTATCGAGACCGAACACGCTGGCTGCCCTGGCTGAAATATTCAGTGTTTTGAGCGGCGGTGGGTTGATATAACCCTTGTTTTGCGGGCGCTGTAAACACAAGTCTATTGGAAACATTTTTATATTCGAGTTTAAGGTGATGGGGAGCAACTGAAGGTGAACCTCCTATGCCAAATATTGATCCAGACTAATGCTGGGTTGAGATAGACAGTTTAATAAGTTTAGTTGAACCCAATAGTTTATCAGCGGCTTGCTTGTGATTGCCTTAAGATATTGCATAAAGCTAGACAAAAATAATTGAGGTCTCTGCTCCTCTCTCTAAATATATGAAGAGGAACACCACTAGAACAGAAGCCAAAACAAACGTCACTAGATGATTTCTGTTGGTGAAGTCGATACTGTTGGTGTCGACAACGATGGCCAGAGCTCCTCAGCACCAACAGCACCTTCGAGTAAGACTCACAGAATCAGATCAGCATAAATATAGCAGTGAAAAATGTTATAACCCAGCAGGGAAATTATCATCATAAGATTGGAGTGCAAATGTAGCCAAGCTTAGAGCTCACAAACCTCAAAGTTAGTGCTCACAAATCTCAAAGTTAGTGCGCACAAACCTCAAAGATAGAGCTCACAAACTGTAAATTAAGAGCTCAGAGAGCCTCAGGCAGAGAACCAGGGATCTATGAAGTAATATGCATGCAAATTTTGTTCTGCCTTTCAGATTTGATCGCCTTATGCAAATTAAATTAATCGAGAAGCGTACAACTGCATACTGTTTGCGAGTATTAATTAAGGGCTTTAGTAGCGAAGATCACTGAAAGGTAAAAATTATGTAAATGGTTTAGAACAAAATTGTGAGAATGATAAGGAGAGGGAAGGTGCGAGAAAGCAAGAAATTCAGAGCATGAGGGAGATGAAGTCAATTTACAAACAACACCTCTTGTGAGAGACAAGGCGAGACACAAGCTCTCCGGCTAATTGGTCGTGACTAGTTAGACCTTTTGAACCCCGCTGTGAAGCTACTGCAGCTGTTGTAACGATGGAGTCGTCACCACACTCCAGTCACCACATTGTCAAACTCCTTAACTGTGTGATAACGACCCCAACGGTGGCGAGGACGAGGACCTCAACGGTGGCGAGGACGAAGACCTCAACGGTGACGAAGACGAGTACCTCAACGGTGGCGAGGACGAGGACCTCAACAGCGGCGAGGACGAGGACCTCAACGGTGGCGAGGACAAGGACCTCAACAGCAGCGAGGACGAGGACCTCAACAGCGGCGAGGACGAGGACCTCAACGGTGACGAGGACGAGGACCTCAACGGCGGCGAGGACGAGGACCTCAACGGTGGCGAGGACGAGGACCTCAACGGCGGCGAGGACGAGGACCTCAACGGCGGCGAGGACGAGGACCTCAACGGTGGCGAGGACGAGGACCTCAACGGTGGCGAGGACGAGTACCTCAACGGTGCCGAGGACGAGGACCTCAACAGCGGCGAGGACGAGGACCTCAACGGTGGCGAGGACGAGGACCTCAACGGCGGCGAGGACGAGGACCTCAACGGCGGCGAGGACGAAGACCTCAACGGCGGCGAGGACGAGGACCTCAACGGCGGCGAGGACGAGGACCTCAACGGTGGCGAGGACGAGGACCTCAACGGTGGCGAGGACGAGGACCTCAACGGCGGCGAGGACGAGGACCTCAACGGTGGCGAGGACGAGGACCTCAACGGTGGCGAGGACGAGGACCTCAACGGTGGCGAGGACGAGGACCTCAACGGTGGCGAGGACGAGGACCTCAACGGTGGCAAGAGCGAGGACCTCAACGGTGGCGAGGACGAGGACCTTAACGGTGGCGAGGACGAGGACCTCAACGGTGGCGAGGACGAGGACCTCAACGGTGGCGAGGACGAGGGCTAGAGAAGCAGCCAGACGGAATATAAAGTGTGACTCCACCAGGTATACCGAGGTGTCTCCTGCTCTCAGCCACGAGTCCCACGCCAGCACTCTCCAGATTGGTTAGATACCAAACACGGAAATATTAAGTTGACGAAAGACGAGGAACTCCAATCTCGTGTCCTCACTCGTTCCCACCGAGTGATTATGAGGATTTGTCTGCGTCTGCACCCCCAGACACCTGCGTCTGCACCCCAGACACCTGCGTCTTCACCCTTGAGACGCATTGCCACACATTTTCTTCACAATTATAAACACCTAACCACGCATAAAATTACTTGTATACCCCAAAAAGCAATATTCCTGTATCCACGGACACAGTCGTATCGGGAGGTAATATATTCATTAGCAACGTAATATCACTGTCTACAGTGTAAATACCAACGAGACACAGGGGTGGTTATCTTATCTTGAGATGATTTCGGGGCTTTTAGTGTCCCCGCGGCCCGGTCCTCGACCAGGCCTCCACCCCCAGGAAGCAGCCCGTGACAGCTGACTAACACCCAGGTACCTATTTTACTGCTAGGTAAACAGTTGAGAGGCGGTGGCAGACAGAACGTCTTCAATATGAGAGTCGTAAATAAGTGGTACGGACTAGACGAGCAAGTTGTCGAAACTAATTCGATGCACAACTTTAAATGTAAATATGACAAGAAAACGAGTGAAAAGAGTCACGACATTGAACTAATGATGGTCGGAAGGCGGAGCTTAAGAGTAGAGGCTCGACCCAGCATGCTCAATTAGGTGAGTAAACACACCTTGGTGTACTCATCAGTATTACTAGAACTAGGTGAGAACGTGTGTGTGTACTACACACACACACGATCACGCGCACACACACACACACACACACACACACACACACACACACACACACACACACACACACACACACACACACACACACACTTAGGGGGCCTGGTAGCCTGGTGGATAGCGCGCAGGACTCGTAATTCTGTGGCGCGGGTTCGATTCCCGCACCAGGCAGAAACAAATGGGCAAAGTTTCTTTCACTCTGAATGCCCCTGTTACCTAGCAGTAAATAGGTACCTGGGAGTTAGTTAGCTGTCACGGGCTGCTTCCTCGGGTGTGTGTGTGGTGTGGATAAAAGTAGTTAGTAAACAGTTGATTGATAGATGAGAGGCGGGCCGAAAGAGCAAAGCTCAACCCCCGCAAACACAACAAAGGGAATACAACTAAGTGAATACACACGCTCACGTGCGCGCGCACACACACACCCACACCCACATACACACCCACCATACAGACTCCATACACAGTATCAAATCCAGATATGATAGAGCCCAATTGGCTCAGGAATCTGTACACCAGTTGATTGATAGTTGAGAGGTGGTGCCAAAACTCAACCCGCGCAAGCACAACTAGATGAGTACACATGCGTGTGCACACTGACAGGCTATAGGTGATGGTGGAGGAGGGGGAGGGGGAAGGATCGAGTCGTCAGCAGGGCTCGCACGACCCTTGATGTGATTTAAGGATCGTCAGCGACCAAAGGTCGCCAGTAACCTGTTTGCAAACTTTAATTGCGCGTAAACGTTCTTTTATTTTTAAAGGGGGTGAAGGGGTTGAGAGAGGGGGGTCAAGGGAGGGGTTAGAGAGGGGGTGAAAGGGGGGATGAGAGAGGGGATGGTTGAGAGGGGAGACGCAGTCATATTTTAGAGGGAAAAAGTTTGTCATGCTTTTAACGTGTTTTTCAGGAGAGTTGAGGCGGGAGGGTAGAGGAGCAGAGGGAGAGGAGAGAGAGAGAGTGAGAGAGAGAGAGAGAGAGAGAGAGAGAGAGAGAGAGAGAGAGAGAGAGAGAGAGAGAGAGAGAGAGAGAGAGAGAGAGAGAGAGAGAGAGAGAGAGAGAGAGAGAGAGAGAGAGAGGTTCACTTGGAAACCAAGTTATTTAGAATGGAGTAGAAATGGAGTGAGAGGAAAGTTGTGGAGAAGAGAATATTAAGGCGATGCTAAATAGGAAGATAACCAACCATAGAAGGCTGGTTAGAAGTCGGTTGGTGCATTCTCATGTCGCGATCGACTTGAGAATGGTCCAGGACGGACCGAAACGTCGTCGTCCCTTCACCTTCTAGTGTGTGGTCTGGTCAACATACTTTAGCCACGTTATTGCGACTCATCGCCTGCACCAACCATAGAAGATAACCATAGAAGATAACTAACCATAGTCTGACAGACTGCTTTAATAACATTGTCGACGAAGCCGTAATTAAAGAGGTCATTGTTGGCTCTATATACAATTTTTGTTTTTCATACCATTTGGATTAGTTTACAATATACATTTGCCTCTCCGACATAAAAAAGGTCAAACAGGAAGGGACAGGGCTCTGTAACCTACCAGAGGATGTAGCCTATAACTTAAGGACTGAACAGTCTGTCTCATATCCTATCCTCAGAAGAGAGGCTTCACTATCCTTGCTCAACTGTACTCCAGGATGTCGGACCATGCAGTTCTCACCGTCACGTGAACAACATCGATGTAGAACAGGTCAATAACATCGATAAAGAACACATCAATAACATCGATGAAGAACACGTGAATAACATCGATGAACATCGCATTAAAGCAGTGATTCAATCATGTAATATGCAAAGAAAAAGTAGAAAGTCATTAATGTCATATAACGAGCAAAAATATTTTTGACAATTTCAACACTTTGCTACATGATATTTTGTATATTTTTGTTTATATTTAATAACAGGAAATTTCTCGACCGTCTGGACTGTTAGAGAAAACACATTCGTTCTAGTCTGATGTAAAACATGTCAGAGTTTCGGCTCTTGTGAACTTTGGCTGAACGACTCGTTTTAGAGAGGTCGTAGAGTTGGGAGACGGCCACAACTCCTCAAGTAATGTGGGTGTTTGCTATAATATTTTGTTATATTATTATTATTTTTATTATAATTAGTTCTACTTTTATTACTGTAGTTATTGTAATTGGGAGATAGGGAGATAATTTGGGTGAATTATATTTTGTTTTGTAAAGTTCAGAATTGTGGATTGGTTCACGGATGGGTTGTACAGCAGGAAGAGAAAGGTTGTACAGCAGGTGGAAGACGGTATAGGCAGCCAGCAGGTCTGAGGGCCTTGTTTGCTAGACTCCGAATATGATGCCAGGCGTGTTTATTGAAGAGCCGGGATGTGATCATGTGAGCGGCTCTGCCTCCTGGC